>MU693374.1:771-18112 GCA_026770625.1 Nicotiana glauca
GGCCACTCATAATTTTTACCACTGATTTTTTGCTTTCATCTCCGAGATTATTCCACCACAAATGGAGCTTAAGGGGTATCTCGCTTAGGACTGAGAAGGTCTCGATGTCATTTGAATTCATCCTGCACATTTATTTGAAGGAATTTAATGATTAAAAGAAAAGTGGATATTTTTCAAAACTTAAAATTTAGAAATTCCATAAAAATCAAAATTTCTCATCCTTGGGCCCATGGGGCGTCACTCAGCATCATCACAGGCCAATCGCAAAACTGAGAAAGTTTTAATACCAATTGTGACTATTTTAGCAAAACCTGCCATGTAATGGCTTATTTTGACAAAGTAGCTATATTTTTTTTTTTTGCAAAATTTTGTTTAAGAAAATAAACTTGAAAATTTCTCATTCTGGGGCCCATGAGGCATCACTCAGCATCACCACAAGCCAACGCAGGACTGAGAAAGTTTTAATGCTAATTGTGGCTATTTTAGCAAAAACCGGCCATGTAATGGCTTATTTGACAAGGTAGTTATTTTTTTTGTAAAGTTAATAGATGATCCAAACTTGATTTTGCGGATACAACCTTTCAGCATTTCCGCAAGGGATATTTCAAGGCTGTGCCCGCAAATTATTCAAAGTGACTCAAAGTGGCTATTCTTGAAAAAATAGCCTTCCGGCGTCCTTTTGAGGGACATTCGGATTATTTTAAACAATAATAGCATCACCTGACTTATTTATAATAAAATTAAAATTTTGATATTTTTTGGCTATTTTTGCAAAAAAGGTGTGGTTGGACCCGCCCGGGGTTGCCTATATATCTCACCAGTGGTGAGAATCAAACTAGCGTAATTCGGGCCATTTGGCCAAAATCAAAACTATTTTTGATTAACAAAATTTTTTTTTTCAAATATATTTTTTTCTTTTTCCTTTTTCCATTTTTTTCAAAAAAATCTGGCAGCACTTCGGTACTATTTGAACATTGTTTTTTTTTTCACAATAAATGGTTATCCTCCCTTAGTCCTAACACTGCTATTTTTCACAATTTTTCACTCATGATATACAAATCGGTCAACATGTGGAGCCGAGCAAATAAATGCAAGTAGCACGTAATATGCATCAGGATGATCATTTAAATTCGGGTCACCTGTCCTAGACGGACCCAACCCCTGTGTTGAGTCCCCTAAGTCAAAATGCACGTGATGCAAATAAGCGTCCTACTAGGGATCCGGCATGAGTTTATTGTTCAACTAGGTTTAAACCCTAGGTTTATTGGTCTAGACTTGGCTTACCCGAACGGACAACTCGGGCCGATGGGGAGGCAGCGTACCGGGGATACAGAAGCTCGCCCGGCTTTGCAACTTATCCAAACCTCGTTCTAAATTTGGTAAAAAGACTCTAACAGAAGAGAAGCTACACGAAGTGCACCCTTCTCCATGATTTAGAAGACTCAGGAAGAGTAAGGGATTCACGATAATTTATATACAGTTCAACAAACATTAAAGCGGTAAACATTTAGCACGGAAAGCATGTAACATGTATCAAAACCAAATAAAGCCAAATACAACAATTTAACTGAGCTCGAATTCCTGAACCTTGAACCGAAGTTCTGGGTTCTTGTCCCCAGCAGAATCGCCAGAGCTGTCACACCTCCTTTTTTACGATACTTTACTATACCCCGGGGAAGGGTATAACAAAGGAGTTTTTCCACTTAAAGGATAATCGAAACGGGATTCATTTTATTAAAGATTCAGAGTCGCCACTTGGGAGATTTATGGTGTCCCAAGGCACCGGTTTGAATCCCGAATCGAGGAAGGGTTGATTTTGTTTAACAGTCGCGAACCAGAAATCTGGATAAGGAATTCTGTTAACCCGGGAGAAGGTGTTAGGCATTACCGAGTTCCGTGGTTCTAGCACGGTTGCTCAACTGTTATATTTGGCTAAAATTTAATCTTTATACATATTACCCTACTTGTGCAATTTTAAAATTAATTACTGCTTTTTGTCAATTATTTTATTTTAAGGAAAGTGGACGACGTTTAATAACATGTTTTCGGATTACGTCACATGAAATGCACCCGGATCCTTGACATATTCTTATCCAACATTTTCGGATTTGGATTTGGGTTGCATGAAATGCACACCCGTATTTAGGAAGGTAAGATTATTAAAAATCGCGCCTAAAGCGGCTAACGTGTTATATCTTTTGGGAAGGCCGTGAAATTCGCTAAACGGCCTATCCCGAATACTAAGTATTTTTAGTAAATAATTAATGAGGGCCTCGCAATTGTGTATCTTTGATTTGGCGAGGCTCGTCTCATTTTTGTTATTAAAGGCCAAACCAAGAGCAACTATATTTTTATTTTTTGTTTTGTCCCTAAAAGTTAATTAATCCACGAATATAAATTTAAATTCCAAATTCAAGTCCGGATTCAAACAAAAGGATAAAACCTTTTAGCTTGAACCCGCTACCTAATTCAAAATTCGATTTCATATTTATGAATTAAATTTCCATATTTCTAATTATTCTTGTATTATTATATTTGTTTTTTTATTATCATTCAAAATTATGAAATGCTATTGGGCTTCAAACTTAGCCCATTAGAATAATACACAATTCTACTCATGCATTCGACACATTATCAAATTGAAACTTTCACTAACCAACTAATTCTGTTTTATACGTTTGATTCGAATTTAGCAGTGAAACAGTTAATTAAACCAAACGATTTTATTTTTATACACAATTTAACAATTATCCCAAACGATTGACTAGCATGGCCATTAGCCCAAACGTTAATTTTTTCAACAGTGCAATTTTATAACAGTATTCAAATGGATAATATGATAATCTTTTTTTGTTCAAAAAAATATCACCATAACAATACTGATTTTTACTAATAACAATAATGATAAAAGTGTTCAAATGGTAATTGACTTGAAATGTATTTTTAAATGTAACTCAAGAGTTTATGATTCTAAAAAATATGAACACTACAATTAATATTAAAACTCAGCATGAATAACACTTTTGTACTGATTTTCAATTTATTTACTAACATACTAACATACTTAGGGGTTTACAAATTTCAGAATCATTTTTTATTTCAGCTTTCTTCCTAACATTTAAACTACACAAGACAAAACTATATCATGTTAAGGTAAAATGAAAGAATGTCCAAGTTTAATTACAATTGAAACTTAAAGCTGAATTACACGATAAAGTCAATAATACACATTTGTAAACCAAAGAACACTATAGAAAACTGTTCATTCACTTACATATGAACGATAATGAATTAAACAGAACTACACACAAAAAAAAACTTCAATCACATATTGCTTTAGCCATTGGCCATGGGAGATCAAGCTCATACCTGGAAACAAAATTTCAACAGAAATTAGGAGATCAGCTACAGCAATCAGTGATAATAGTAGGCAAAAATCAGCAACAGCAGAATCAATGACCAGGCCAGGACTAAACTTAAGAATTTCAAATTGTTTTAAACTAAGTAGAATTGGAGGATTTACTCGACACGACTTCAACAGACTTAATAAACTCGAATGAACTCAAGTGAGCTTGGAATTAAACCAGTATCTTTAGAAACAACAATCAAAATGATTCAGAAAGCATCCATAAACTTCGAAAATGATCTGAATCTTCTTATTTTGGATTTTTCTATTGGATTTTGTAATGTTTTTGGATTTTTTGGGAGAAATTTTTTATCTAGAAGAGAGAATTATGGTCTGAAATACTAATTTCAGATATGGAATTTGTTAGATTTTTTTTTTGGGAGAAATTTTTTAGGGTTCAAAAACTTCTGGAAAATTTTTAGGGGTCTCAAAACTTCTGATTTAAGGCAGAAATTGTCTATTTATAGAGTAAGAATTTGGAGGAAAATTCAATTCTAATATTTTCAGATTGGTCCTTCCTTTTTTGACTAGTTAAACAAGTTACTACACTTTCTTTATTTAAACTTACACTAGAACCTATTCTAGAAGGTTCTAGTTGCATCTACCATGTTCTTACCCCTTTGAATTTCCTTTTCTACCCTCACTTCCTTTTAACAATTGCTAAACTACCCATTTTTATCCCTCTACAACCCTTGAGATTGCATCATTATTACTATTAAACCATTTTTCTCTACCCAAAATACCCTCTCCTCTTTTGTTTATTACTGTTAACTCCTTTCGTTTCCCAAAATGCCCCTGAACTTGTTATTCAATGATTTTTGTTCCAGTTTATCCTAATACTATGAATTAAACTCAATTCTTTTTCTAGCTAAAGTTAACTAATGATTTATACAGCTATAACCAAACAAATTATGTCAACACTTAATGAATGAATCATTTAAACACTGACGAAGTCAAATTTCAAAACCTACTTATACTAATGAGTAATTAGCTACCAGAACTAAATTATTATTAACAAACTTAAAATATCAAAGCACGAAATTAAACAACATGCAAAACAAAAAAAAATCAAACTAACTGAGTTCCTAGCTTCATTCAAATAAAATTACTAAACTAATTGACGAGCTGAAACTAATTAACAAATTAAAGCTAAACCAAAATTAGATAGGGGATGACTGAAAACAGAATTAAAAGAATTTATTGATTTTCATATTACTAATTATTGATAACAAGAAAAATGAAACAAAAGAAATAAAACTTACTGATGTATCGAAAACTCTGGCCAGCCATTTTTTGAAAGAATCTTTTGAGATTCTTTACCCGTAACATCCCCAATCATGTGTTTTCATAAGAAAACACGTGGTTAAGGATGTTATGGTAAAAAATCAATAAATATAAAGATTTGAGCTTAAGTTCTTGGCTGGAAAAACTCAGTTTTGGTTTGGATGAGTTCCAGTGGGATTTGAGGGGTTTTGGTCATAGATTAGGGGTAAGGGAGGTTATGGGAGTGTGTGGTATGAATTTGGAATTTTTTGGATGAAGTGATGAACTGGCCGGAAAATATTCAATCTAATATTCGAAGCTTTCTGGGTAGATTCGAGGCATAGGACCATGGGGAAAGGAAAGAGGAGGTTGGGGAGAATCTATGGTGTTATTTTAGTGGTCGTTGGCATAAGTCACGTTCGCCGGCGGTAAGGTTCCGGCGAGACAAATTCGGATATTCGAAGAGATAGGGAGGTGTTTGAAGGAAAGAAAGTAAAGAGGTGGGAAGAGGAGATCACGACGGCTTTGTAGTGAAAATTTGGGGACGATTGGTATAAATGGTGTTTCCCGCCGGTAGAGTTCCGGCGGGATTAGAGGAATTTGCTGGCGGCTGAGGAAGACGAAGTGAAGAAGAAGATAAAAATGATTTTAGGTGTATGTATTGTTTGCTATATTAAACAACTATTGGTGATTCATGGCCGTTGGATTAAATGAATCAACGGTTTAGATCCTTTGGGACTTAAAACGAGGTCGTCTAACTTAATGACGATTCAATCTCATCCATTGGATTAACCAAATGAATGGCCAAGATTAACGCTTCCATACGCCGTCGTTTTCTTATTCATGGTTGGTTATATATGACCGTTAGATCAAGAATTTCAACGATCCAGATCTCTTTGCACTGAAACGGGATCGTTTTAGATTGACCTGGGCAGACCGGGTATAATCCCTTTGGGCCTGGGCGGGTGTTATCCAATTGGGCTATTAATTGTATTAGCCCAAATTTGTTCTTTTGTATTTTTGTATTTTCTATTTCTTTTGTATTTTTGTATTTTCTTTTTCTTTTTATTAATATGTTTATATTAATTAATATCTATTTTATGGTAATTTTCAATTAGAGCACAAAAAGCTGTTTTTTGATTTTTTTTAAAATGAATTAATACTAAAATTGTAAAATTAAACCCCTAATGAATATTTTTGTATTTTTAAAATGAATTATTATGCTACTAATTAACAAAAATGCCACAAATATTAACAAAAATTAAAAATCATTTTTGTTTGGATTTTTTAGGAATAATTTGCTCAGGGCAAAAATCACGTGCTCACAATATGTACTTACTGTCACGACCCCAACCCGGTCGTAATGGAGCCCAGCACACTACTAGGCTAGCCCGACCTTGTTACTACAATTCCCGATAATTAAACAAATCTCAGATAACTAGCACAATATATCAAAGACTAGAATTACAGATAAAGTGCGAAAATTAATATAATACATAATACAGCCCCACTAGGACCCGGTGTCACGACCATGAGCCTCTAAATACAGAGCTATAATCCTAATACAAGTCTATCTAAAAGCTGAAAATACAGAATGTAAAGATAGAGATAGAAGGGAGAATCTTCGGCTGCGAATGCCATGCAGCTACCTCAAATACTCCCGAAGAATGTATCTGAAGTGCTGGTCAAAACTTACTCAGCCTGTGAATGCCCTGGATCTGCACACAAGGTGCAGGAAGTAAAGTGAGTACTCCAATCCAGTGAGTAATAAAAATAAATACAATCCGAAGATAAGAAAAAAAAGTAAATACACAAAGTAAACTATAATCCAAATATACAGCAATGTATGGAACTGAACAACTGAGCAACAATTAAAAATACAAATGCATGAATGCAATGCAATGCATATGATGGTACATTCCAGTACCCACTGCGGCGCGCAGCTCGAGCCACCCATAATCATTTAACGTCGACGATGCTTACTGGGGGTGCGTACAGACTCCGGAGGGGCTCCTACAACCCAAGCGCAATATTAGGCCATCTCATGGTATCAATCAAATCCTGGTCAGTCATTTTTACCTGACCCATTTACATCATATAGTGCCATTGTTACCATTGTTTCAAGTTCCTGCTGCGGCGTGCAGCCCGAGCCACCCATAATGTTTCAAGTCACATCACACAGTGCCATTGTTATCACTGTTTTAAGTCACTACTGCGGCGCGCAGCCCGAGCCACCCATAATCAGTCCAGAAAATATTATAAGCCCCATGGGCATTTATAAAATAATAGTTCTCAGCCCGAAATAACATTTAAAATATCATTTGAGTTTTCAAAACTTAGAAATATGACTGAGTTTGCAAAACAATATTTAAAACCTTGGACTGAAACCAAATGATATGCAAGTCATGCTAAAGCATTAATATCAATCCCCGAAGGATTCTACAAGTCGGCACAAGATTCCAAACATGGCATCCAGCCCAGTAAATATCAATAAAGTATGTGTATCAATCACCAGTATAGTATAAATATCACGCGGGATAGACCAAGTCACGATCCCCAATAGTAACCGACCCCGCACTCGTCATAGAGTGCGTGTCACGCCTCAATATAGCGTTACGATATGAAAGTTCGGGGTTTCAAACCCTCAGAACAGCATTTACATCTATTACTCACCTCTAGCCGGCCAAATACTACTCCGCGATGCCCTTTCCTTTCGTATCGACCTCCTCGCGCATCGAATCTGGCCAAAACCACAACGAATACATCACAATAGGCTAAGGAAATATAACCCAATCGAAAAGACTCGAAAAATATAAAAAATTACGAAATTTGCAAAACCCGAGCCCCGGGCCCACATCTTGAAATCCAAAAATTTTTACATCAAAATGTTCCTTATCTCGCCACGAGTCTATACATACCAAATTCACAAGAATCGGAGTCCATTTGACCCCTCAAATCCCAAATTTAGAATTTCAATCTCAAGCCCTAATTTCTTATAATTTGGCTATGTTTTCATGGATATCTAGGATGATTCTTCAATAAAAATCATGTATTTAACTCATAAAACTTACCTCCAATCGATCTTAGTTGAAACTCCCTTCAATCCCTGTCCAAAAGCTCTAAAAATGGTGGAGAAATGGGGTGTTTTCGCGAATGAAAGGTAAACGTTTTGCCCAGAATTTTTCGGAATACTGTTCACCCCATGTTACTATTCACCAGTGTGTACTGTTCAGGGGGTGCTGTCACGGGCACTGTTAACAGATACTGTTCACGGGATACTGTTCATGGCACTATTCACGGATACTGTTACGGGCACTGTTCATGGGCACTGTTCATAACTACTGTTCACAGTGCTGTAAAAAAAATGCAGCAGCTTTATTTTTTTCGTGCCTAAATCGATCCGTTAACCTTCCGAAATACACCCGAGGCCCCCGGGACCTCAACTAAAAGTACCAACATATCTTAAAACATTATCCAAACTTGCTCTAATTGTCAAAACACCTCAACTAACGCCAAAATCATCAAGTTACATCGAATTCAAGCCTAAGTTCTTTTAAAAACTTCTAAAACACGCATTCAATAAAAATCCCGACCAAACAATGTCCGAATGACCTGAAATTTTGCACACAAGTCCAAAATCACCTAACGAAGCTGCTGGAACTCTCAGAACTCCATTCCGACTCCCGAATCAAAATTTCACCTATAAACCAAAAATCGCCAAAATACTAACTTCGCCAAAATAGGCTAACTTCTTCACCGGATCTTCAAAATTACGTCCGATTGCGCTTATAAGCCTTAAATCATCCCCTGAAACTAACTGAATCATCGGAATTCAATTCCGAGCCCTCTAACTCACAAGTCAATATCCAGTTGACTTTTTCAAACTAATTCTTCCTTAAAGAGACTAATTGTCCCATTTCCTACCAAACTCGATCCGAATCATCTCAAATTCAACAAGTACATTTTTTGAAACATGAAGAAGCATATAACGGGGAAAACGGGATGGAAATACATTAGGCGATGGGTTGGGTCGTCACATCCTCCCCAACTAAAACAAACGCTCGTCCTCGAGCGGGTCAAGAAACATACCTGGAGTCTCAAATAGGTGCGGGTATCTGCTCCGCATCTCCTGCTCGGTCTCCCATGTAGCCTCCTCCATGAGCCGACCTCTCCACTGTACTTTCACTAACGCTATATCTTTTGATCTCAATTTTCGAATCTGTCGACCCAAAATAGCCACTGGCTCCACATCATAAGTCAAATCTTCATCTCACTGCACTGTACTGAAATCCAAAACATGAGACGGGTCCCCAACATACTTTTGGAGCATAGAAACATAGAATACCGGATGAACACCCGACAAACTAGGTGGCAAAGCAAGCATATAGGCCACCTCTCCAACCTTCCTAAGTATTTCAAAAGGTCCAATAAATCGCGGGCTTAGCTTTCCTTTCTTTCCAAATCTCATAACACCCTTCATGGGCGAAACCTTCAGCAAAACCTTCTCACCCACCATGTACGATACATCTCGAACCTTCCACCCCCCATAACTCTTCTGACGCGATTGAGCTGTGCAAAGTCTCTCCTGAATCACCTTCACTTTCTCTAAGGCATCCTGGACCAAATCTGTCCCCAACAACCTAGCCTCGCCGGGCTCGAACCAACCAGCTGGAGATCTATACCGCCTCCCATACAAGGCCTCATACGGTGCCATCTGTATATTGGACTGATAGATGTTGTTGTAGGCAAACTCTGCAAGTGGAAGAAACTCATCCCAAGAACCTTCGAAATAAATCACACATGCACGCAACATATCCTCCAGTATCTGAATAGTACGCTCGAACTATCCGTCCGTGTGAGGATGAAATGTTGAACTCAGCTCCACCTGAGTACCCAACTCGTGCTGAAGGGTCGTCCAAAACTGAGAAGTGAACTGAGTACCTCTATCCGAAATAATAGAAACTGGAACACCATGCAATCGGACAATCTCACGGATAAAGATCCCTGACAGCCGCTCCGAAGAATATGTAGTACACACTGGAATGAAATGCACGAACTTGGTCAGCCGATCCACAATGACCCAAATTGAATCGAACTTCTTCAAAGTCCGAGGAAGACCACTCACAAAATCCATAGTAACTCTCTCTCATTTCCACTCAGGAATAACCATATGCTAAAGCAAACCGCTCGATCTCTGATGCTCATATTTCACCTGCTGACAGTTGAGACACCGAGCCACAAATTCCACAATGTCTTTCTTCATTCTCCTCCACCGGTAATGCTGTCTCAAGTCCTGATACATCTTCGCTGCACCCGGATGGATGGAATGCCGCGAGCTATGGGCCTTCTCAAGAATCAGATCTCTAAGCCTATCCACATTGGGCACACAAATGCAGCCCTTCATCCTCAATACACCATCATCACCAACAGTCATATCTCTGGCATCACCATGTTGGACCCGATCTCTAAGATCAAGTAAATGCGGATCATCATACTGGCGCTCTCTGATGCTATCATATAATGAAGACCGAGAAACCACACTCGCCAACACTCGGCTAGGCTCTGAAATATGTAACCGCACCAACTGATTGGCCAAATCCTGAACATCAACTGCAAGAGGTCTCTCCCCAACTGGAATGTACGCCAAACTCCCCATACTGACTACCTTTCGGCTCAAAGCATCGGCCACTACATTAGCCTTTCCCGGATGATACAGAATAGTAATATCATAGTCTTTAAGCAACTCAAGCCATCTCAGTTGCCTCAAATTAAGATCCTTTTGTTTAAACAAATGCTGAAGACTGCGATGATCAGTGAATACCTCACAATATACGCCATACAAATAGTGCCTCCAAATCTTCAAGGCATGAACTATAGCAGCCAACTCTAAATCATGAACATGGTAGTTTTTCTCGTGGGGCTTCAACTGGCGAGAAACATAAGTAATCACTCTACCCTCCTGCATCAATACACAGCCAATCCCGACTCTCGAAGTATCGCAATAAGTGGTGTATGAACCTGAAGCTGATGGCAATACTAATACTGGAGTTGTGGTCAAAGCTGTCTTGAGCTTCTGAAAGCTCTCACCGCACTCGTCCGACCATACAAATGGAGCACCTTTCTGAGTCAACTTGGTCAAGGGCAATGCAATGGATGAAAATCCCTGAACGAACCGGCGATAATATCCTGCTAGCCCAAAAAAACTCCAGATCTCTGTGGCTGAGGACGGTCTAGACCAACTCTGCACTGCTTCTATCTTCCTTGGATCAACGTGAATACCCTCGCTGGACACTATGTGTCCCAAGAATGCCACAGAACTTAGCCAAAATTCACACTTGGAGGATTTTGCATAAAGTTTCTCCTCCCTCAATAGCTGCAACACTACATGCAAATGTTGGGCGTGCTCCTCCTGGTTACGCGAGTACACCAGGATATCATCAATGAATACAATAACAAAAGAATCCAGATACGACCGAAATACACTGTTCGTTAAATGCATGAATGCTACTGGGGCATTGGTCAGCCCAAAAGACATGACTAGAAACTTATAGTGGCCATATCTAGTCCTGAAGGCAGTCTTAGGAATATCTGAATCCCTGATCTTCAACTGGTGATAACCCGAATGGGGGTCAATCTTAGAACATACCCTCGCTCCCTGAAGCTGATCAAATAAGTCATCAATATGAGGCAAAGGATACTTGTTCTTCACTGTTACTTTGTTCAACTGCCTATAATCAATGCACGTTCTCATTGTGCCATCTTTCTTCTTCACAAATAAAACAGGTGCACCCCATGGGGACATACTAGGCCGAATAAACCCCTTTTCTAGGAGTTCCTGAAGCTGATCTTTCAATTTTTTTAGCTCCGCTGGTGCCATGCGATACGGCGAAATGGAAATGGGCTTGGTGCCCGGCATTAGGCCAATACCAAAATCAATATCCCTGTCCGACGGCATGCCCGGCAGGTCTGCAGGAAATACATCAGGAAAATCCCTCACAATTGGGACAAAATCAATACTAGGAGTCTCAGCTCCAACATCACACACGAAGGCTAAATATGATAGACAACCCTTCCCAACCATACGCTGGGCTTTCAAGAATGAAATTACTCTGCTAGGGACATAATCAGTCATACCACACCACTCGATTCTCGAAACACCCGGAATAGCCAAAGTAATTGTCTTAGCATGACAGTCCAGAATAGTATGACATGGAGATAGCCAATCCATGCCCAAAATAATATCAAAATCAACCATGCTCAACAGCAATAGATCAACTTGGGTCTCCAGACCCCCAATAATCACAGTACACGACTGATACACGCGGTCCACAATAACAGTATCGCCCACCGGGGTAGACACATGAACAGGTAAAGCAAGAGACTCCCGGGGCATACTCAAATAACAGGCAAAATATGAAGACACATATGAATAGGTAAAACCGGGATCAAATAATACAGATGCATCCCTTTGGCAGACTGAGATAATACCTGTGATAACAGCGTCTGAATCAACGGCATCGGTCTTGCCGAGAAGAGAATAAAATTGGGCCTGGCCACCGCCTGATCGGCCTCTACCTCTGGGGTGACCCCTGGCTGCCTGGCCTCCTCCCCTAGTTGGTGGGGCAGATGAAGAAGAAACTGGACCAGAAGACGAGGGCTAATCCCTCTTTATATGGGCAAACTCGCCGCACTCGTAGCAACTACCCGGTGCTGTAGAAGGGGATTGATGGGAACCCCTCGCACCAGAATGACTAGCTGATGCACTCGGCGCCGAAGAACCCTGAGCTGAAGGAGCATATGATGAACTCTGTGCTAGGAGGGCACTCAGAGAAGACTGACCCTGCTGGAACCCCTGATGACCATGGCCTAAAGACGCCTCACGATACTCGGGACGAGCCGACTGGTGAGGCCTGTAAGAACGACCTCTGCTCTGCTGAAACTGGCCCCTAGATGGAGGATCACTATAACTACCTGATCCACGAGGCCTCTTGGCCTCCCACTCCTCTCTCTCCTGACGGCGATCTATCTCAATATCTCGGGCAATATCAATTGCATCCTCAAAAGTATGGCTCAGAATCCTCTCTCGAGCCATCAGGATACGGATAGGATAGACAAGTCCGTCCACAAACCTCCTAATCCTTTCCCAATCAGTCGGGACCATCCATGGAGCATAACGAGCCAACTCCGAGAATCTCATCTCATACTGAGACACGGTCATATCTCCCTGATGAAGATACTCAAACTGCCTAAGTCGTTCCTCCCTCTGAGACTGTGGCAACCACTTCTCCAGAAAGAGAGTGGAGAACTCCTGCCATGCCAAAGGCACTGCACCTACCGGCCTACGCCGCTCGTATGCCTCCCACCAGGTGAAGGCTGCTCCTGAGAACTGGAAAGTAGTAAATGATACACCGCTAGTCTCCAAGATCCCTGTTGTCCGCAGCATACGTCGATACTTGTCGAGAAAACCCTGGGCATCCTCGCCCTGAGCACCACTGAAAGTAGGAGGTGAAAGTCTGCTAAACCTCTCAAGACTATGCTGCTCATCGTCTGGCATAACTGGGACCATAACATCCTGAACCGGTGCAACCAGCTGAACTGGGGTAACCTGCTGAACTGGTGGTGCCTCTGGTGTCTGCAATCCATGCACTACCAGCTCAGGTGTGCGAGCAGCGGGGATCTGATTGCCTCCCCTGGCCTGTGAAGTAGTTGCTACAGTGGTGGCTGAAACTGCCTGAGCCAGGCCAGTGCAAACTGATAGAATCTGTGCTAGGGCCTCCTAAAGACCCGGAATCACAATAGGCACAGCTGGTGCATGAGCAGGTGCTGCTGGAGTCTCTACAGCTGGAGCCTGATCCTGAGCCGGGGCAACTGGTGGGTCAACAGGTGCTGCCCTTGCGGCTCTGCCTCGACCACGACCGCATCCACGGCCTCTGGTGGCCTCAGTAGGTGGTAATGGTGGTCGTCCGCCACGTCCAGTAGCGCGTGTTCTCGCCATCTGTGAGAGAATAGAATAACAGAATTTAGTTCTCGGTTTAACAAAGTCACACGATAAGAATTCCAAGAATATGAAATTTTCCTAAAGCTTCTGCAGCCTCCCAAGGATAAGTACAGATGTCTCCGTACCGATCCGCGAGACTCTACTAAACCGGCTCATGACTCGCGAGACCAAGTAACCTAGGCTCTGGTACCAACTTGTCATGACCCCAACTCGGTCGTGATGGCGCCCAACACACTACTAGGCAAGCCCGACCTTGTTACCACAATTCCCGATAATTAAACAGATCTCAGATAATTAGTGTAGTTGAATCATATGCCATAGTAAACAAGAAGTTTACTAATGATTTTATTATTTGGCATGACCGCCATCCCGGTTATAATATGATGCGCAAAATAATTGAGAATTCATATGGTCATTCATTGAAGATCCAGAAGATTCTTCAAACTAAAGAATTCTCTTGTGCTGCATGTTCTCAAGGAAAACTGATTATTAGACCATCAGTAATTAAAGTTGAGTTGAATCTCCTGCATTTTTGGAACGTATACAGGGTGACATATGTTGGGACCATACACCTTCCATGTGGACCATTCAGATATTATATGGTTTTGATAGATGCATCTAGAATATAGTCACATGTGTGCTTGTTATCAACCCACAATTTGGCCTTTGCGAGGTTACTAGCTCAATTAATAAGATTAAAAGCACAATTTCCAAATTATGCAATTAAGACACTTCGTCTTGATAATGCTGGTGAATTTACGTCCCAGACCTTTAATGATTATTGCATATCAATTGGGATAACAATTGAGCATCTAGTTGCTCATGTTCATACTCAAAATGGTCTAGCAGAATCATTGATCAAACGCCTCCAATTAATTGCTAGACCAATGCTTATGAGAACGAAACTTCCCATTTCAGCATGGGGCCATGCTATTTTGCATGCAGCAGCTCTTGTGCGGATCATACCTACAAGTTATCATAAAGTCTCCCCAATACAATTGGCTTTTGGTCAGGAGCCAAATATTTCCCATCTTAGAATATTTGGATGTATAGTATATGTTCCAATTGCTCCACCACAACGTACAAAGATGGGACCCCCAAAGAAGATTGAGGATATATGGTGGGTATGAATCTCCTTCTATTTTAAAATATTTGGAACCTATGACTGGAGATTTATTTACGGTAAGATTTTATGATTGCCATTTTGATGAATCAGTATACCCAATATTTTGGGGAGAAAATAAGAAATTGCAAAAGGAGATAGCTTGGAATGCATTATCACTATCTCATTTAGATCCTCGAACAAAGGAATGTGAACATGAGGTTCAAAATATAACTTATTTGCAAAATATTGTAAATCAACTGCCAGATGCATTCACTAACCTACCAAGAGTGACTAAATCACATATTCCAGTTGCTAATGCTCCTATTCGAATTGATGTCTTGGTTGGACAATCTATAAATACAAATGAGTCTAAGCCACGCTTGAAACGTGGTAGATCAATTGGTTCCAAATATAAAAATCCTCGAAAGCGAAAAAGGAGCAAATGATCTAGGAGATCATAATATGGAGGCAATTGCTCAAAAAGAGCCTTGTGACATAACAAATGATAAGACCTCATAGGAGGCCCAGGTACCTGAAAATAATAAGAATGAAGAGATCTCAATAAGTTAAGTCTGTACGGCAAAAAGGTGGAACCAAAATAATATTATTGTCGACAACATTTTTGCTTATAATGTTGCTGTTAAAATAATGCAACAAGATGATGGTCTTGAACCAAGATCTGTTGATGAATGTAGACCGAGAAATGATTAGCCAAAATGGAAAGACGCTATCCAGGCAGAATTATCGTCACTTCAAAAACGTAAAGTACTCGGACACATAGTACGAACACCTGAAGTAATAAAGCAAGTGGGATACAAATGGGTTTTTGTGTGAAAACAAAATGATAAAGATGAAGTCGTTAGATATAAAGCACGACTTGTGGCACAAGGATTTTCGCAAAGACCTGACATTGATTATATAGAGACATATTCTCCTGTGGTGGATGCAATCACTTTCAGGTATCTTATAAATTTGGTAGTCCATGAAAAACTTAATATGCATCTAATGGATGTTGTCACAGCCTATTTATATGGCACATTAGATAATGAAATTTATATGAAAATCCCCGAAGGGCTTAAAGTTCCTGAAACTAATAAAAATTTTTGGGAAACTTGTTCAATAAAGCTTCAAAAATCCTTATACGGATTGAAACAATCAAGGCGAATGTGGTATAATTGCCTGAGTGAATATTTGCTGAAGAAGGGTATAAGAATGATCCAATTTGTCCATGTGTATTTATAAGAAGGTCTGGATCGGAATTTGTTATAATTGTTGTGTATGCTGATGATCTAAATATTATTGGAACTCCTTGTAACGACTCGACCGGTCGTTTTGAGCCCTAACATGCCATTCAACAGTCTGAGGCCATGAGCAACTTCATTTCAGGTGATATGAGTTGTACGCGTGGTCGAAATTGAATTTTTGGAAGTTCGGAGTTGATTTGGGAAGAGAATTCACATTTCGAAAGCTTAAAGTTGAAGGAATGAACTAGGATTCGGATTTTGAATAGTTGACCTCAGAATCGGGATCTAAAGGTTCCAGCAAGTTCGTATGATGATTTCGGACTTGGGCATATGCCCGGTTCGGGTTTTGGATAATCCGGGAGGATTTCAGCGCCTATTGTAGAAGTTAGCATTTTGGAAGAAACTTCTTAAATTTGGCTTGAAGTGCAATTTAGTGTTATCAATGTTCGTTTGGGATTCTGAGATTGTGGATAGTTTCGTATGGTGATTATGGAGTTGGGGGCGTGATCAGAAGTGAATTTGGAGGCCTGTAGGTCATATTGGAGCCATTTGGCTAAAGATAGAAATTTGAAGGGTTTTGAGAAGTTTGACCGGAAGTGAACTTTTTGATATCGGGGTTGGAATCCAATTCTGAAAGTTGGAATAGATTCGTAATGTCAAATATGAATTGTGCGCAAAATTTGAGGTCAATCGTACATGATTTGGTAGGTCTAAACATCAGAAATAGAAGTTTGAAGTTCTAAAGTTCATAAAGCTTGAATCAGGGTGTAATTCATGATTTTAGCATTGTCTAATGTCATTTGAGGCCTCGAGCAAGTCCGTAACGTGTTTTGGGATTGGTTGGTAGGTTTGGTTGAGGTCCCGGGGGCTTCTGCTAGATTCCTGATGGTTAACAGATCGAGTCCGAAGTTTGAAGAAGGGGTTGGGGCTGCTGCTTCTGGTATTTCCGCTTCTGCGGATTTGGGACTGTAGAAGCGGCCCCGCAGAAGCGAAGAAGAAGCCGCAGAAGCGGATGGAGGTGGAACAGCCCAGGTGTAACAACCCGACCGGTCATTTTGAGTACCAGCGCTCCATTCAGCAGTCAGAGGCCATGAATAGCTTCATTTCGGGTATTATGACTTGTTCGCATGGTCAGAACTTAAATTCAGAAAGATCGGAGTCAAATTTAAATGAAAACTCTCATTTGAGAAGCTTAAAGTTGAAAGAATGAACTAGGATTGGAACTTTGAGTAAACGACCTCGGAATCAGGATCTGAAGGTTCCAGCAGGTTCGTATGATGATTTCGGACTTGGGCGTATGCCCGGATTGGGTTTTGGATAACCCG
>MU693374.1:23598-49936 GCA_026770625.1 Nicotiana glauca
GAAATAGAAGTTGGAAAGTTCAAAGTTCATAAAGCTTGAATCGGGGTGTAATTCATGGTTTTAGCGTTGTTTTACGTGATTTGAAGCTTCAAGCAAGTCCGTAATGTGTTATGGGATTGGTTGGGGTCCTAGGGGCCTCGGGTGGATTCCGGGTGGTTAACGGATCAAAAAAATAAATTTTTTGAAGAGCAAAGGTTGCTGGTTGCTGGTATATCCGCTTATGCGGAAGAGGGACCGCAGAAGCGGCCCCGCAGAAGCGGTTGAGGGAATCGCAGAAGCGGTTTTTGGTTTTAGCTGCAGGATCCGCAGATGCGGTTTGTTTTCATCAGAAGAGGACCGCATCTGCGAACGGAGAGCCGCAGAAGCGGAAAGGCTGGGCATGAGGGGGAGCCGCAGAAGCGGTGTATATTCCGCAGAAGCGAGCCAAGGGCTGCAGGTGCGAAAAAGTCTAGAGGCAGTGAGTTGTTTTAAAAATCGGATTTTGTCCATTTCTCTCTTAATTTTCATGGCTTGGGCGATTACGTTTAGAGTTCTTGGTAAACTCCACCATAGTAGGAGAAAGCACTTCGAGCGAATTCATGCTATGTGGATGAGGCAGCGAGTTGAATATGAGGGCTTGAAGACAGCTTTAGAAGAGTGCTTGATAGAGACCTTAACGCTAGGAATAAAGCCTTTCTTTCATAACCAAATGAAACTGTCTAAGGTGAGGATCCAAGACTGATGGGTACAGAATCCGGTGGTACTTTTCATTGATCACAAATCGCTTGTTATCGCACTGTACTCCTTTTGCAAGATCAGCTCTTAGATGCTTTTTGGGAGCTTTAAGAGAGGGTTTTCACCATCTATGATAAGGTATGTTATCCCCACCTATTGTGAGTTAAAAACATCAACAATGTATGGATTTAAGCATGAAATCTTGTAGAAATATTTGGGGTTTTGGTAGAAAGACCTAGAAAAATTATAATCTTGGATTTTAGCTACGATTTGAGTATGGAATTAAGAGAAAATAATATATTTGAGTTCCTAAGGTTATGGGTAAACTTTATCTTTGAAAAGTTTTGGATTCCGGGCACGTGGACCGGAGGGTATTTTTGTCAACTTTTCGTTCGGGGTTAGGAATTGTTATAAATTGGGTTGTAAAGTATAATTGAGCATATATTAATGGATTTATATGATCGTTGGCTAGTTTTGGAGCATTGTGCGTTGGTGCAAGTCTTCGGAAGAATGTAGAATGCCGGTTGTGGATCTTCGGAGCGAGGTGAGTCTCCTTTCTAATCTTGTGAGGGGGAATTTACCCCATAGATGAAGTAAATGACTATGTGCTCCTATTTGTGGGGGCTACGTACGCACGAGGTGACGCGAGTCTGTGCGTAGCTACTATCATGCTATTGTCCGGGTAGTCTAGGACCCAAAGAGCATGTTATACATGGATTATAGTGAACCCATTTATGGTTTGAACTGCCTAAATCACATTAAATTAGTAAATGAATTTCAAAGGGATTAAGCTTTATTTCTTAAAATTGTTAAAGAAGAATTGGTTTTATTTGAATAAATATTCCCCGATAAGTTCTTATTTGACTGATGGAGCATGTATTCTTATGTGTACATGCGTCGCATGCATGATTCGCGAGTAGGGTATGTGTTTATTTCTGGAACGGGCCGAACGCCTCGGCAGATTAAATAGATGCATCTATGGTACGGGCCGCTCGACCCTCAAAAGTGAACAATTTACATTTATGTTGGAGCGGGCCGTCGACCTCGGCATGATTTGCGCATGCTTATCTGTTACTTGAAAATTGTAAATGTGGAATTGGCCCTACGTGGCTTGATATAAACTGATAAGATAATAAAGAATAAACTTTGGAAGCCCTTGATTTATTATTGAAGGTGTTTACTTGTTTTCTGGCTTCACAATTTGAACTTCTATAGAAATCCATGATTATCCTCGCACTTATAGAATATTGTTAATTGACCTCTAGTGATTGTCGAAGTTGGCCATCTCGTCTATACCCCTTCAAGATTAGGCGAGATACTCACTGAGTACACGTTGATTACATACTCATACTACACTTTTGTGCATTTTTATTGCACAGGTATATATATCTCAAGCAGCCTATTGGGCATAGCAACATGGATGACGCTGGGACTAGGTGAAATGCATCACTCGAGGCGACCGCAGCTAGGGTAGTCCCTTCCAATGTATTGTATTTGCTTTTTGTCCCCTATATTCCGGACGGATGTTGTATTTTATTTCTCTTATCAGTAGTTGCTCATGTACTTGTGACACCGGGTTCTGGGATGGTTTGGAGTAGTGTATTAATTGCTTAACCTTCAAATTTGATTTGAAAATATATTCTTTAAAATTTCTAAATAATGAAGGAAAAATCCTGTATTTCAAAAGTGTTAAAACGAGACTAACTTAAAGTATTTGAGTTGGCTGGCCTGACAGAGGTGTCCGGCGCCACCACGACCCTTAGTGTATTTTGGGTCGTGACACCAGGACCACAGAAGCGGCCCAAAATCCTCAATAGCGGAACTGCATATGCTGTGGGCCATCCGTAGAAGCGGAAATTGTGCTGTAGCCCAGGACCACAAAAGCAACATTTTTGACAGCAAAAGCGGAACCGCATAGGCAAAAATAATTCCGTAGAAGCGGAAGTGGCTGGGGCAGTGAGGTTTTTAAAGTTCGGGGTTGAGTTCATTTCAACCCCATTTTTCTTCTATTAGAGTCGATGGGGAGCAGCTTTGAGGCGCCATTTTCGTCACTTGTCATGAGGTAAGTAATTTATGCTAGCTTTGGGATAAATACAAGGTTTATACATGGATTTGGGGATGAGAATTGTAGAAAAACTTGGGGTTTGAGGGAAAACCTAGAAAATTTGTGTTCTTGTATTTTGACCACGATTTTTGAGTATGGAAGTAAGAGAAAATCATATATTTGAGTTTGTGAGTTCATGGTAAATTTTATCTTCGAGAAATTTTGGATTTCAGGCACATGGGCACAAGGGCATTTTTGTCAACTTTTCATTCGGGGTTAGGAATTGTTACAAATTGGGTTGTAAAGTTTAATCGAGCTTATATTAATGGATTTGTGTAATCATTGGCTAGTTTTGAGCATTGTACGTTGGTGCAAGTCTTCGGAGGAATGAAGAATGCCGGTTATGAGTCTTCAGGGCGAGGTGAGTCTCCTTTCTAACCTTGTAAGAGGGAATTGTCCTCATAGGTGAAATAATTGATTATGTGCTCCTATATGTGGGGGCTACGTACGCACGAGGTGACGAGAGTCCGTGCGTAGCTACTATTATGCTATTGTCCGGGTAGTTAGGACCCACAAGCATGTTATACTTGGATTATTTATGAACCCATTGATAGCGTGAATTTTTTTATATCACCTTAGATTAGTAAATGAATTTAAAAAGAGATTAAACACCATTTTTCCTGAATTGTTAAAAATAGAAATTGTCTTATTTGGATAAATATCCCTGATAAATTCCTAATTGGCTACTTGAGCATGTATTTTATGTGTACCTGCGTCGCATGCAAGATTCATGAGCAGGGTGTGTGTTTATTTTGGAACGGGCCGAACGACTCGGCAGATTAAATAGATGCATGTATGGTTCGGGCCGTTCGACCCCCGGCAGTGCACGGTTTACATTCATGTTGCATCGGGCCGTCGCCTTAGTGTGATTTGCGCATGTTATTTGTCGCTTGGGGATTTTTAAACGTGAAATTTACCCTTTGTGGCTTGATATAAACTGATAATATAATAAAGAATAAAACTTGAAAGCCATTGATTATTTGTTGAAGGTGTTTACCTGTTTTCTGGCTTCGCGAATTAAAACTACTATATAAATCCATGATTTCACTCACATTACTAGAATATTGTTAATTGACCTCTAGTGAGTGTCGAAGTTGGCCATATCGTCTCTACTTCTTCGAGATTAGGCGGGATACTCATTGATTACATGTTGATTACGTACTCATATTACACTTCTGTGCATTTTTGTTGCACAGGTATATATATACCTCTAGCGGCCTACTGGGCGTAGCAGCGCGGATGATTCTGGGACTAGGTGAGCTGCATTGTTCGAGGCGATTCGCAACTAGTGTAGTTCCTTTCAGCATTTTTATATTTATTCCCTGTCCACTGTATTTCGGACAGATGTTGTATTTTATTTTCCTTATTAATAGATGCTCATGCACTTGTGACACCGGGTTCTGGGATGATTTTTGAAAGATGTGTACTAACATTTATTACTTAAATTTGAATTGAAGTAGAGATTGTTTTAAATTATGAAAAATGGAAGGAAAAATCCTAGATTTTCAAAGGTATTAATAGAAAATTTAATTGATAATTTAGTTGGCTTGCATGATAGAGGTGTCCGGCGCCACCATGACCCTTAGTGGAATTTGGGTCGTGACAACATGGTATCAGAGCACTAGGTTCCCGTCGGTCTCACGAGTCATGAGCAAGTCTAGTAGAGTCTCGTGGATCGGTATGGAGACGTCTGTACTTATCCCCAGGAGGCTACAAGGCTGTTAGGAGTACTTCCCTTCTTGATTTCCTTATCGTGCAGTTCAATTCCTTTGAGGCTTATGCCTTTGATTCCTTCCCACTCAATCTTACATGACGCGAGCGCTTGTTATAAATCGGAAATTTAAGGACTGTAATGGCACTACAAATATGGTGCGGGATGATTCTCCCGGTATAATTGATTGGACTATTATAGTCGCCTTATGGAAGGACATTCTAGTGTTCATCTCAGTAACAAAACTTCTAAGAGCCTTGAGGCTAGGCACAAGTTGTCGCGATGCTTATGAGCAATTATTCCACAGTATTGGTGTGATGGTAGGATGTTTGCCCGCGCGTCGGGGTAGTGAATGACTTGAAGGGAGGCTTACTCAGTGTGTAATCAATGGGTTCAGTCTTTAATTCCCAGTAAGGGAAAGGCAGTCGGATTAAGGATGGTCAGATGTGTGCTGGTGGAAGTAATGAGACTTGGTAATTGCAAGCGTGGTGGAGCTTTTTTCTATGATGGCGTGTCGTGGCCCTAATGGAATGAATTGAGTTCGTCGATGTTATAATCTGCTACAATTCGCCTTTATGGCAGGATATTGTGAAATACTATTGGAGATACAACTGTCAGATATCGCATGGTGCAGTGGTTTAGGATCGAAGAAGAATTTCTAATGTTGACGGTTCGAGAAAGATGACCTTCGAAAAAGTTTGGAGTTAGTAGCAAATTGTGGATTCAAGTTCTATAAAGATAAATTTTATTAAGACAACGACTGAGCAAAAAAAGATGAGAAGGACATGTGGTAAGGGTCAGGCGGAGTTTTAAACTTCTAAAAGGTCGGGCTTAGGGAGCGCAGGCCGAGCAGTTGATTAAAGAAGTGAGTTTTCCCAAAGTGGGAGAGCAGCGGAGCTACGTAGGGGCTTGGTAATAAGGTGACTATGCGCATTAAGGAGAGTCTGTAACGATTGGAGAATATTGGTACTTGGTTATTGGGGTCTACAGATCTAATTTGAAGTAGGGATTCTTGTGCGGCCGGAGATTTAATATAACGGAAATGTGCCGCTTAAATGAAGAAGGATGTAGCATGACTTTGAATTGAAAGGATGTTGTCGCACACTTAAATGATGTCCACGAGGGGTAAATGGACCTGTGTAGTTGGAAAGTGAGCTCAGACCCAGTATAGGTTATTGATATCGAAGTGATTGTGCCCCGTGCAGCGGCGTTGGAAGAGGTTAGGGAGAGCTTCTATAGGTGGGTTACCCAAGGGAGTAGGTTAGCGGTCGCATGGTTGGCAAGGCTTATGCGAAGAATCCTATCGGTTATATAGCAAGGGAATCGGTTGTGCAAATATGTTGATGAGTTAAAATATAAGAAGGGGTTTTATAGAAATATTTTGAGAGCTTTGGCGGTTGATTGCGCGAGGTTATGTCAATAAGAGATAAAGAGGACGGGTGAATTCCATATTTGTGGTATGATGGCTTCAAGCTAAGTGGGAGAGTCCCACCGCTTATGATGGGGTTGCAGAGTTAACTGCTCGTGAGGTTTCTGGTTATTAGCATATTGATAGGTTATTCCAGCTACGGGAAAAGACCATAAGTGGTAAAATGAGTAGATGAATTGTTCGGGGCATGTTATGGTCGGCCTTATTGGCTCATGTTCAGATTTGGGGGAAGGATTCAGGATTTATGCCTTGTATAGAAACGGGTTTAAAGGGGAGTGATTCTGCCAGGTGCTTCGTTGAGAGGGTATTAATATGCTAGAAGATTCATGGAGTTGATTATATTCTGGACCAAGTCAGAGTGGGTGGCTCTCAACAACGATCCTAGTAGATCCCAAGGGATAAAATGTGGTGCCCAATTATTTCAAGCCTATGAGTACGGTTAAGGATCAAGATTTGTAACAACTTATGAAAAGGTGCCCAGAATGTTCTATGATATTTTGACTTGTGGTGTAGCATTTGTGAGATATGAAATAGTTCGTGGGATTTGAGACAGCATGGTCTCGTGACTCAAGGCCACTCGGGGTAGTGTAGAGGGAGTATGTTATGTGTTGAGTAGAGTTAGTATTATTTCCATGGCAATCAAGGATAAATTGGAAGGAGGCAGATTGATTAGCCATAGTTGAATTGGCATATTGGGGTCAGTTCATTCCGTGCGATTAAGATATGCGTATGATTTGTGGCGGTACGTGTGAGGCTTGTCGGCCGCCGTAATTGATGTTATTCAGAAGCATTCTTCTGTTATGGCTTATTAAGTGGAAACAGATTCTAGAAGGGCTATAGTGGATTGGACTACTACTTAGAGATTTGCATATCCTACTGCTATGGGAATTTACCTGTGTGTTTCTATGATTCTCCTGAATTGAGTAAAGTGAAAAGTTCTTGTATGATGAAGTGTTAAAATATTACTGATTTCGGAGTTACAATGAAAATCGTGTTCTATCATATGTTGGCACGTTGGGTGCAGTGAGTAGCATGGAAATTCGAAGTGCGGATCGAGGTTGTAATTTGTTGTTGGTAAGGATGTCACGAGCTCGGATGAGCAAGAAAAGGGTGGAATGTTTAAAGTAAATTGGTATTGTATTCAGCGTCACCAGAGATCGATGTGTTGTGTAAGAGGCTTTGCATTCTGATTAAGGATTCTTGATCGCTCTTAGCGTTAGTGCGGCCGATGGTTTAGATGTGCGGACCCGTTATATATTTCGGAAGATTGTGGGAACGTGTTCCACGGGAAGATTGTGCTAGTGTGGCATGTAGCCACTTGTTTGAATAAAGATTTAAACCAAGTAATTTGGGTAATATCATTACTTTGAGAATTTATGCCTGGAGTGCACCTTGTTTATTGGGTTACGAACCGAGGAGGTTTGCTCCGGTTATGACGGTTGTTCTTGTGTGTTATGAGAAGAGGGAAATTAGTATGGACCTTTGAAAGGTTATTGGCTTAATTTGGTGTGATCGGGATCGACTTGAGGTCGGTGGATGGGCTTAAATGTGAATATGGGCTCTATGACAGGCCAGTTGGGTTCACTTCAGTAACGCGCTTCTTATGGAGTAGTCAGGGTGTCATCTCGTTGTCAGATATTTCATGAAGTGATACATTGCACCGTATGAGTTGTGAGACAGCCTGAGAAATTGTGTATGTGTTGAGGACCCGCGTGGGAATGTCGTATTATGAGCAAAATGTCTCTTGAGATTCAGATTATAAATCGCACCTCAGTTGTGCTTGAGTTTCATAGCTTGTGGCGCTATATGTCCCCCAGGGATGGTATTATTCACTTAACGTGTTTGTGACCAAATTCGATATCTTATTGTAATGGGAAATTTAGCTCAATGTATATCTCCTTATGTGAGTTCTATGTATGGATCGGTTGGCACGCTGCCATGGGTATGTTATTTGGATCGGGTGGCACACCGCCATAAGTACGTTATTTGGATCGGATTGCGTGCCGCAACAGTGCGATGTTCAGTACAGTTCCCCTATTTGCCTTTATGTGTTTTGTTTCCCCTTTTTCGAGGAGAGCTCATTCTAGCTGTGAGCCCGCGTCGCATGTATGATTTGCGAGCGGGGTAATTAGATCTCCTTTTCAGAGTTTGTTTCCTTCTGTATCACATTCTAATTGGTAGCCTATTGGCACATGGTAGCATAATATGGGACTTTTGATTGTGTCCGGGGTGGCTTATTGCCTGAGCAGTTCGTACTGTGTGAGACAGGATTATTAGATTTAGGACCAGTGCAATTGGATTATATGAAGGGTATTAAGGAGCTAAGACCATTAGATGGTTTAGGAAGAGGAAATGACTCTTGTCAGGGGTATAAACCCAATGATTTGTTGATTCAGCAGTTGGTTATGAATTTCGGCACATCTCTTCCGTCGTGTCGGTTTTGTAAAAGTTAGAGCAAGACCTATGTAGGTCATGAGGTGCAATAGGAGCATCGGATCCGTGGAATTTTGATTAATTCGATTAGAAGGGTTATTTTGGTCCTATGAATAAGTGATGCAAAGTGTGAATTCAACAAAGTTATGCAGTCGTATTTGAGTACAGCGTGTAGTGATTGATATGGTGATCGTATGTTGGAAACAGGCCTGGCATAGAAATTCTGGATGTTGGAATTGGGCTCTAAGGCTTATTTGTTGAATAAAAGGGAATATCTTCAGAATTTATCGAGCTAATGTGCTCAACTAAGTTGTGGTAGCATAGGAAGGTGCATGAGGTGCTAAACAGTGATTTTAGACTACTTCAGTGTAGTTCTCAGCACGTTCGAGGACGAACATATGTTTAAGTGGGAGAGAATGTAACGACCCGACCGGTCGTTTTGAGCCCTAACGCGTCGTTCAGCAGTCTGAGTCCATGAGCAACTTCATTTCAGGTGATATGACTTGTACGCGTGGTCGGAATTGAATTTCGGGAAGTTCGGAGTTGATTTGGGAAGAGAATTCCAATTTCGAAAGCTTAAAGTTGAAGGAATGAACTAGGATTGGGATTATGAGTAGTTGACCTCGGAATCGGGATCTGAAGGTTCCAGCAGATTCGTATGATGATTTCGGACTTAAGCCTATGCCCGGTTCGGGTTTTGGATAACCCGGGAGCGTTTCGGTGCCTATTGTGGAAGTTAGAATTTTGGAAGAAATTTCTTAAATTTGGCTTGAAGTGCACTTCAGTATTATCAATGTCTGTTTGGAATTCCGAGACTGTGTATAATTCCATATGGTGATTATGGAGTTGGGGGCGCGATCAGAAGTGAATGTGGAGGCCCGTAGGTCATTTTGGAGCAATTTGGCTAAAGATAGAAATTTGAAGGTTTTTGAGAAGTTTGACCGGAAGTGAACTTTTTGATATAGGGGTTGGAATCCGATTCCGGAAGTTGGAATAGATTCGTAATGTCAAATATGACTTGTGCTCAAAATTTAAGGTCAATCGGACATGATTTGATAGGTCTAAACACCAGAAATAGAAGTTTGAAGTTCTAAAGTTCATAAATCTCGAATCAGGGTGTAATTCATGATTTTAGCATTGTCTGATATGATTTGAGGCCTTGAGCAAGTCCGTAACGTGTTTTGGGATTGGTTGGTAGGTTTGGTTGAGGTCCCGGGGGCCTCGGGTGGATTCCGGATGGTTAACGGATCGAGTATGGAGTTTGAAGAAGGGGCTGGGGCTTCTGCTTCTAGTATTTCCGCTTCTCCGGATTTGGAACCGCAGAAGCAGCCCCGCAGAAGCGAAGAAGAAGCCGCAGAAGCTGCTGGAGGTGGAGCATCCCAGGACCGCAGAAGCGGCCCAAGATCCGCAAAAGCGGACCCGCATATGCGGTGGGCCGTCCGCAGAAGCAGAAATTGGGCTGGAGCCTAGTACCGCAGAAGCGGCATTTTTGACCGCAAAAGCGGAACCACATAGGCGGAAATGGCTGGGGCAATGAGGTTTTTAAAGTTCGGGGTTGAGTGCATTTCAACCCCATTTTTCTTCCATTAGAGTCGATGGGGAGCAACTTTGAGGCGCCATTTTCGTCACTTGTCATGAGGTAAGTAATTTATGCTAGCTTTGGGTTAAATACAAGGTTTATACATGGATTTTGGGGATGAGAATTGTAAAAAAAACTTGGGGTTTGAGGAAAAACCTAGAAAACTAGTGTTCTTGAATTTTGACCATGATTTTTGTGTATGGAAGTAAGAGAAAATCATATATTTGTGTTTGTGAGTTCATGGGTAAACTTTATCTTCGAGAAATTTCGGATTTCGGGCACGTGGGCCCAATGACATTTTTGTCAACTTTTTGTTCGGGGTTAGGAATTGTTACAAATTGGGCTTTAAAGTTTAATCGAGCTTATATTAATGGATTTGTATAATTATTGGCTAGTTTTGGAGCATTGTACGTTGGTGCAAGTCTTCGGAGGAATGAAGAATGCCGGTTATGAGTCGTCGGGGCGACGTGAGTCTCCTTTCTAACCTTGTAAGAGGGATTTGTCTCCATAGGTGAAATAATTGATTATGTGCTCCTATATGTGGGGTCTACGTACGTACGATGTGACGGGAGCCCGTGCGTAGCTACTATTATGCTATTGTCCGGGTAGTTAGGACCCATAAGCATGTTATACTTGGATTATTTATGAACCCATTGATAGCGTGAATTTTTTAAATCACCTTGGATTAGTAAATGAATTTAAAAAGAGATTAAACATTATTTTTTCTGAATTGTTAAAAAGAGAAATTGTCTTATTTGGATAAATATCCCCGATAAATTCCTAATTGGCTACTTGAGCATGTATTTTATGTGTATCTTCGTGGCATGCATGATTCGCGAGTAGGGTGTGTGTTTATTTATGAAACAAGACGAACGCCTCGGCGGATTAAATAGATGCAACTATGATTCGGGCCGTTCGACCCTTGGCAGTGCACAGTTTACATTCCTGTTGGGTCGGGCTGTCGCATCGGTGTGATTTGCGCATGTTATTTGTCGCTTGAGGATTTTTAAACGTGAAATTTAACCTTTGTGGCCTGATATAAACTGGTAAGATAATAAAGAATAAACCTTGAAAGCCATTTATTATTTGTTGAAGGTGTTTACCTGTTTTCTGGCTTCGCGAATTAAAACTACTATATAAATCCATGATTTCACTCACATTACTAGAATATTGTTAATTGACCTCTAGTGAGTGTCGAAGTTGGTCATCTCGTCTCTACTTCTTCGAGATTAGGCAGGATACTCATTGAGTACATGTTGATTACGTACTTGTCACACCTCCTTTTTACACACCTACCCTGGAGGGATTGTGTATGAGGGAGTTTTTTCATTTAAAGTGACATTATTCGAAATGGTATTATTTATTTATTTCAAAGTCGCCACTTGGGAAAGATTTGGCTTTTGGTGTCCCAAGTCACCGGTTTATCTTGAATCCCAAATCGAGGAAATTTTTGACTTTCCAAACGAAGTCTGCGAACCAGAAATTCTGAATAAGGAATTCTGTTAACCCGAGGGAAGGTGTAAGGCACCCTCGGATTCCGTGGTTCTAGCACGGTCGCTTAAACTATCATAATTGGCCTATTATCTGATTTTAATACATGGTTAGCCTATTGTGCATTTTATTCATTTTAACCGCTTTTATTATTTTTATTTTTTAAAGAATTGCAACGTCGTGAAAATGCGTCTCGAATCACGTCACATCAATGCACCCGTGGTTGTCAACACACTTCGACTCCATTGAGATTTGGATTTGAGTCGCATAAATACGCCCTCGAGTTTAGGAATGTAATATTATTAAAAGTCGGGCCTAAAGCAACTAGCGCATTATTAACTTTATGGGAGGCAATGAAATTCACTAAGTGGCACGTCCCGTACTCTAAGTATTAAATAAAAGTTAATTAAGCGAGGGCCATGCAATTGTCATTTTTATTTGGCAAGGCACGCCTCAAATTATTCCAAAAGATTGTACTCTACTAAAGCAAACTAAGAATGTTCGTAAGTTGTTATCCTCTTAAGTTTGAAGTGTAAAAGTAAAAAAAAATATTATGGATAAGACAATATTGGGGCAGAGAATTACAATTTCACTTGTTTAGATTTTATAGATTTTTACTAACCTTAAGAATATCTACAACGTGATAAATTACTAACTTGTATCTTGCTTTATTCTAATTGACACTAAACTGTAGATTAAATGGGACAGGTGCCAAGATATATAAAAAAAACTCTTAACATAACACTAAGATTTAAGGATTTTTGAAGGTACATTGATTTGGTAAATTATAGAATAGTTAATAAGAAAGGGCCTTGGCTGGCCAATTTCATATTAAAAATAAATATTCACACCATCATTCCATTATTTCAAACCAACACAAAGTCCATAAGAAATAGGGACAAAATCAATTCTAATCAGCACATGAAAACCCACTTCAGAATATTCAAAAATATGAATCCAAACACGATCGATCAACAAATAGAAAACGATTTAAAGGAAAACTAAAATTTATCAAACGATTGCAAGGAAAAGATTAATCCGCAAACAAAAAAAAAATTTGATACTTAGTATTTTTTAATTAATTCTGCTACTGCACCCCTATCCTTTGTTAGCACCCCCATATTTTAATAATTGACATTCTTAGGCTAGGCTACCTAAGTTAACCCCTAAAGCTTTATGTTATTTAACCCACCCGGGACCGAACATAGTCGTACCCTGCATGTTAACCTCGGAACTGATTATTAACGCAACAGGCACGAGATTTACTCAGCAGGCACGAGATTGACTCAACAGACACGAGAGTGGCTCAACAGGCACGGGATTGACAAAACAGGCACGGGATTGACAAAACAGGCACAGGATTGACAAAACAGGCACGGGATTGACAAACAGGCACGAAATTGGCTCAACAGATACGAGATTGGCTCAATCAAGCAAGGGATTGACCCAACAGGCACGATATTGACCCAACGGGCATGGGATTGACAAATAGGCACGGGCACCATCATTTCATTATTTCAAACCAACACAAAGTCCATAAGAAATAGGGACAAAATCAATTCTAATCAGCACATGAAAATGCACTTCAGAATATTCAAAAATATGAATCCAAACACGATCGATCAACAAATAGGAAACGATTTAAAGGAAAACTAAAATTTATCAAACTATTGCAAGGAAAAGATTAATCCGCAAACAAAGAAAAAATTTGATTCTTACACAAGCTTAACAGTGTGCAAGGAAACGAAACTTTATCAAAAAAAAAAAAACTAACACTATTTAATCACCATTATCGAACATTACTACAAAAAATAAAACTTCCATTTGCACCTCATATGACATTTAAGTGCAAGGCATACTTGGAAATCCAACAAAAAGCAAATGTGAGAGGACTTCAAAACAGTAACAACAACTTAGCAGCGCAGACAATAACAGTACTTGATTTTTTAGACCATTTTTGAACCAAGACGAGCCAAAGATGTTTTCATGAAATAAGAAACACTCCAAAAATCAGAGAAGGAAGATAAAAGCTTAATGGAATAATGAATAATTTCAATTGTTTGTGATTCCCTCAGGTTTTGCTCTTAAATTCTCTTTCTATTCTATATTTATTTTTTCAGAATCTCTCTCGTTTTTGTTAAACTCCCCTCTTATTAGAATACTTAAAACTCTCTCAATTTTCAGAATACTCAAAGACTCTCAAAATTTTCAGGTTGCTTTTCGAATCCTCCCCCCTTTTTCACATTCTCAATTATCTCTTATAAGATTTCAAATCTCTTTTTCTCCTGATTTTCAGCCTTAGTGCAGTCTCCACCACTAATTATCTTTTATTTTAAACAATCCCACTAAGCTAGTGCTTTTGCCTTAGTGAAACTTCCACTACCCATTCCTATTCTATTTTTTAATTATCTAGTCAACTTAGTATTTTTTAATTAATTCAGCTACTGCACCCCTATCCTTTGTTAGCAGCCCCATATTTTAATAATTGACATTCTTAGTCTAGGCTACCTAAGTTAACCCTTAAAGCTTTATGTTATTTAATCCACCCAGGACCGAACATAGTCGTACCCTGCATGTTAACCTAGGAACTGATTATTGACGCAACAGACATGGGATTGACTCAGCAGGCACGAGATTTACTCAACAGACACGAGAGTGGCTCAACAGGCACGAGATTGACAAAACAGGCACGGGATTGACAAAACAGGCACAGGATTGACAAAACAGGCACGGGATTGACAAACAGGTACGAAATTGGCTCATTAGATACGAGATTGGCTCAATCAAGCAAGGGATTGACCCAACAGGCACGAGATTGACCCAATAGGCATGGGATTGACAAACAGGCACGGGCACCATCATTTCATTATTTCAAACCAACACAAAGTCCATAAGAAATAGGGACAAAATCAATTCTAATCAGCACATGAAAAAGCACTTCAGAATATTCAAAAATTTGAATCCAAACACGATCGATCAACAAATAGGAAACAATTTAAAGGAAAACTAAAATTTATCAAATGATTGCAAGGAAAAGATTAATCCGCAAACAAAAAAAAATCTGATTCTTATACAAGCTAAACAGTGTGCAACGAAATGAAACTTTATCAAAAAAAAAAAACTAACACTATTTAATCACCATTATCGAACATTACTACAAAAAATAAAACTTCCATTTGCACCTCATATGACATTTAAGTGCAAGGCATACCTGGAAATCCAACAAAAAGCAAATGTGAGAGGACTTCAAAATAGTAACAACAACTCAGCAGCCCAGACAACAACAATACTCGATTTTTTAGACAATTTTTGAACCAAGACGAGCCAAAGATGTTTTCAGGAAATAAGAAACGCTCCAAAAATCAGAGAAGGAAGATAAAAGCTTAATGGAATAATGAATAATTTCAATTGTTTGTGATTCTCTCAGGTTTTGCTCTTAAATTCTCTTTCTATTCAATATTTGTTTTTTCAGAATCTCTCTCGTTTTTCTTAAACTCCCCTCTTATCAGAATACTTAAAACTCTCTCAATTTTCAGAATACTCAATGACTCTCAAAATTTTCAGGTTGCTTTTCGAATCCTCCCCCCTTTTTCACATTCTCACTTATCTCTTATAAGATTTCAAATCTCTTTTTCTCCTGATTTTCAGCCTTAGTGCAGTCTCCACCACTAATTATATTTTATTTTAAACAATCCCACTAAGCTAGTGCTTTTGCTTTAGTACAACTTCCACTACCCATTCCTATTCCATTTTTTAATTATCTAGTCAACTTAGTATTTTTTAATTAATTCAGCTACTGCACCCCTATCCTTTGTTAGCAGCCCCATATTTTAATAATTGACATTCTTAGGCTAGGCTACCTAAGTTAACCCCTGAAGCTTTATGTTATTTAACCCACTCGGGATCGAACATAGTCGTACCCTGCATGTTAACCTCGAAACTGATTATTAACGCAACATGCACGGGATTGACTCAGCAGGCACGAGATTGACCCAACAGACACGAGAGTGGCTCAATAGGCACAGGATTGACAAAACAGGCACGGGATTGACAAAACAGGCACATGAGTGACAAAACAGGCACGGGATTGACAAAACAGGCACAAAATTGGCTCAACAGATACGAGATTGGCTCATTAGATACGAGATTGGCTCAATCAAGCAAGGGATTGACCCAACAGGCACGAGATTGACCCAACAGGCATGGGATTGACAAACAGGCACGTGCACCATCATTTCATTATTTCAAACCAACACAAAGTCCATAAGAAATAGGGACAAAATCAATTCTAATCAGCACATGAAAACCCACTTCAGAATATTCAAAAATATGAATCCAAACACGATCGATCAACAAGTAGGAAACGATTTAAAGGAAAACTAAATATTATCAAACGATTACAAGGAAAAGATTAATCCACAAACAAAAAAAAATATAATTCTTATACAAGCTTAACAGTGTGCAAGGAAACGAAACTTTATCAAAAAAAAAAAAGCTAACACTATTTAATCACCATTATCGAACATTACTACAAAAAATAAAACTTCCATTTGTACCTCGTGTGACATTTAAGTGCAAGGCATACCTGGTAATCCAACAAAAAGCAAATGTGAGAGGACTTCAAAACAGTAACAACAACTCAGCAGCCCAGACGATAACAGTACTCGATTTTTTAGACTATTTTTGAACCAAGACGAGCCAAAGATGTTTTCAGGAAATAAGAAACGCTCCAAAAATCAGAGAAAGAATATAAAAGCTTAATGGAATAATGAATAATTTCAATTGTTTGTGATTCCCTCAAGTTTTGCTCTTAAATTCGCTTTCTATTCAATATTTATTTTTTCAGAATCTCTCTCATTTTTCCTAAACTCCCCTCTTATCAGAATACTTAAAACTCTCTCAATTTTCAGAATACTCAAAGACTCTCAAAATTTTCAGGTTGCTTTTCGAATCCTCCCCCCTTTTTCACATTCTCACTTATCTCTTATAAGATTTCAAATCTCCTTTTCTCCTGATTTTCAGCCTTAGTGCAGTCTCCACCACTAATTATCTTTTATTTTAAACAATCCCACTAAGCTAGTGCTTTTGTGTTAGTGCAACTTCCACTACCCATTCCTATTCTATTTTTTAATTATCTAGTCAATTTAGTATTTTTTAATTAATTCAGCTACTGCACCCCTATCCTTTGTTAGCAACCCCCTATTTTAATAATTGACATTCTTAGGCTAGGCTACCAAAGTTAACCCCTAAAGCTTTATGTTATTTAACCCACCCGGGACCAAACATAGTCGTACCCTGCATGTTAACCTCGGAACTGATTATTGACGCAACAGGCACGAGGTTGACTCAGCAGGCACGAGATTGACTCAATAGACACGAGAGTGGCTTAACAGGCACGGGATTGACAAAACAGGCACGGGATTGACAAAACAGGCACGGGATTGACAAACAGGCACGAAATTGTTTCAAAAGATACGAGATTGGCTCAATCAAGCAAGGGATTGACCCAACAGGCATGGGATTGACAAGCAGGCATGGGATTGACAAACAGGCACGAAATTGGCTCAATAGATACGAGATTGGATCAATCAAGCAAGGGATTGACCCAACAAGCAAGGGATTCATCCAACAAGCACGGGATTGACCCAACAGGCACGTGATTGACCCAACAGGCACGTGATTGACCCAACATGCAAGGGACCGACTTAACATGGAAGGGACTGACTCAACAGGCATGGGACTGACTCAACAGGCAAGGGACTGACTCAACAGGCAAGGGACTGACTAAACAGACAAGGGTCTGAATCAACAAACATGGGATTGACTTAACATGCACGTCACAAGTAAATCAATGCAGAGCTTGCCTTTGAAGATAAATAGGATTATCTTTTCCTTTCTTCTAAGCATGACTCATATTGGCTAATAAAAAAAAATTATTCAGTCACTCATTGCATGAATGTGACACTACTAAACTACAAGGAAACATGTTGTAACAACTAGACGCATTGCGTAGCAGGAAGATACATAACACAATCTATACCATTTATCTATAAAAAATGTAAAATTAAATCCTGTATGCAACATATTTTTTTTATTTTCATTAATTTAAACAAATAAACATGCATACACAAACGTAAACAATAAGAGAAAAATAACACAAAATCCGTAAAAATTGCAAACAACACAAAACAATTTTATTTTGGATTTTTGGGAGTAATTCTCATATAGGGCAAAAATCTCGTGCTCACAGCTGCCCCTCTTTGCCCGTAAACACGAAGAGTTTTCATGCAAAGACAAAGTGAGCGGATACGAGCGATTTTTGCCCGTTTGAGTACTCCGTGTGAAGCATTTTGAAAGATTTGACCGAACCTCTGCTTCAAAAGGTCTCCTACATATCCCTGACTAAAAGGGAATCAGGTCAATGTAGTTCGGAAATTTTTGGTAGCTGGGACAACATGAAGCTGTGGTTTTACTGTTACTGTTACTGTTGTTGCTGCTGTTACTGCTTACAGACCTCCTTATTACACCAAAAGGGAAATCGAAGCTAAGCTAGCTACGCCTATCAATTATGAGTTACAAGATTCCTATCTATAATTCTCTTGAAACTTGATATTGAGTCTTAGCTGATTTTGCTGTGGACTTCGATCTGAATCTTAATGCTCGCAAGTTTTAGGTGTTTGTTTCTTCATGCAACACTGGGTCAAAACAGGATCAGCGGAGCTCGTGACTTCAATCAGATTTTGAGTGATCCACACCCTTGCTTGCTTCATATTTGAGTTTATTTCTTTTTGTTCTTTTCTTCTTTTCTTGATTCTGGATTGATACTCATTCCATTGGTCATCTCGCACCTTGTGTCTTGAGATCGACCTGCTTAAGATAGCAAAACAAACAAAGAACGAAATTTCCTGCCCCAGTTTTCACTAGGAATATTTCTTGAGTTAGTTGTGACACATATCTAAGCGATTAAATCAGGATTGTATATCCTTGTGAGTGAATCCAGGTTATGCTGGAAAATGAAAAGGGTCTCGGGTTATGCCGGGACAAAAATAAAAACGCTCCTTGGGTTATGTCAGGGAGATGAAAAGAAAAAAAAGCTCCTTGGATTATGCCAGGTAGATCTTCGGTTTTTTTTTGGCCGAGATTTGGAAAAAAGCTCCTTGGGTTATGCCAGGGAGATCCTCGGTTTTTTGGCCGGGATTTGAAAAGAAAAAGCTCCTTGGGTTATGCCAGGGAGATCCTCGGTTTTTTGGCCGGGATTTGAAAAGAAAAAGCTCCTTGGGTTATGCCAGGGAGATCCTCAGTTTTTGGCCGGAATTTGGAAAGAAAAAGCTCCTTGGGTTATGCCACGGAGATCCTCGGTTTTTTTTTTGGCCGGGATTTGGAAAAGAAAAAGATCCTTGGGTTATGCCAGGGAGATCCTCGATTTTTTGGCCGGGATTTGGAAAGAAAAAGCTCCTTGGGTTATGCCAGGGAGATCCTCGGTTTTTTGGCCGGGATTTGGAAAGAACAAGCTCCTTGGGTTATGCCAGGGAGATCCTCGATTTTTCGGCCGGGATTTGGAAAAGAAAAAAGCTCCTTGGGTTATGCCAGGGAGATCCTCGGTTTTTTGGCCGGGATTTGGAAAAGAAAAAAAGCTCCTTGGGTTATGCCAGGGAGATCCTCGGTTTTTTGGCCGGGATTTGGAAAGAACAAGCTCCTTGGGTTATGCCAGGGAGATCCTCGGTTTTTTGGCCGGGATTTGGAAAGAACAAGCTCTTTGGGTTATGCCAGGGAGATCCTCGATTTTTTGGCCGGGATTTGGAAAAGAAAAAGCTCCTTGGGTTATGACAGGGAGATCCTCGGTTTTTTGGCCGGGATTTGAAAAAGAAAAAGCTCCTTGGGTTATGCCGGGGATATCCTCGGTTTTTTGGCCGGGATTTGGAAAGAACAAGCTCCTTGGGTTATGCCAGGGAGATCCTCGGTTTTTCTTTTTGGACGGGATTTGGAAAAGAAAAAGCTCCTTGGGTTATGCAGGGAGATCCTTAGTTTTTTGGCCGGGATTTGGAAAGAACAGGCTCCTTGGGTTATGCCAGGGAGATCCTCAGTTTTTTGGCCGAGATTTGGAAAGAAAAAGCTCCTTAGGTTATGCCAGGGAGATCCTCGATTTTTCGGCTGGGATTTGGAAAAGAAAAAAGCTCCTTGGGTTATGCCAGGGAGATCCTTGGTTTTTTGGCCAGGATTTGGAAAAGAAAAAAAGGCTCCTTGGGTTATGCCAGGGAGATCCTCGATTTTTTGGCCGGAATTTGGAAAGAACAAGCTCCTTGGATTATGCCAGGGAGATCCTCGGTTTTTGGCCGGGATTTGGAAAGAACAAGCTCCTTGGGTTATGCCAGGGAGATCCTCGATTTTTTGGCCGGGATTTGGAAAAGAAAAATCTCCTTGGGTTGTGCCAGGGAGATCCTCGGTTTTTTTTTTGGCCGGGTTTTGGAATAGAAAAAGCTCCTTGGGTTATGCCAAGGAGATCCTCGATTTTTCGGCCGGGATTTGGAAAGAACAGGCTCCTTGGGTTATGCTAGGGAGATCTTCAGTTTTTTGGCCGGGATTTGGAAAGAACAAGCTTCTTGGGTTATGCCAGGGAGATCCTCGGTTTTTTGGCTGGGATTTGGAAAAGAAAAAGCTCCTTGGGTTATGCCAGGAAGATCCTCGGTTATGCCGGGATTATCTGGGGAATGGGACCCTATGCTACCATGATAATTTTCTTTATTATTATTATCATTATTTTTTTTTTCATTCCTCTATTTTTATTTTTATTTTCTTCCTTTATTTGGGAAAACGCATGAAAAAATTAGAGGAGAAACTTCCCTTTTGGTTGATTCTCTGCAACAAAGCTATTTCAGCGCTTGCGCATTCTTTTTCTCTTCTAAGTTGCACCTGTTTCTTGTATGGTTGCCTGAATTATACCTGTGTTAACTTTCAATAAAGAACAATTTGTTAGTTTGAAACGGTGGTTGGTTTTGTGGCCTTGATCATCTCAATTGCTTGATCACAGTCCCATCTCCGTTGAGAACTTTGCTGCCTGCCGATCTTGAGAGGGAAATTCTTTTCAAACTTGACAAAACCCAACTTTTAGGTCTCCATGATGACTTGACTGTGTGGGCTCTGGCCTTTCACTTTATTCTGCTCTTAGGACCTTTGCCTTTGACTTCATTGGAAGCAATCAACCACCATGGTCAATTGGGATTGGATTGACGCACCCGCTGAGGCTGGGTATCTTCTTTGTCCTTTGCCAAACGGAGACCTGTGAAACCAGTCCTGCCATTTGTAGTAATTCCGGAATTAGAGTTAAACCGAAAGGGATTCAAGAAAGAAATATACAAAAAGTGAGCAGATGAGTTTAAAGAGAAGTGTCCCTTTCGAAAAAAAAAAGGACTTATCTGGGGTGCATGCTGGCTTCAAATGACATAACATGCTTCTTGGACTGGATGCCCGACCCACACAAACTTTCCAGTTTCTCGTGAATCCATTGATCCGCGTTTCAAAACCAGGGAACTTTTCCAGGACTTTTTTAGTGGTGAGATGCCTTTTTTTCGGCCGACAACGCCCTTTGCGAGTTTTCGCCAATCGACCTCTCTCATTTCTCTTCTCACCATCGCCCGATAGTGTTCTTCACGAGTTTTCACTACATGGACTCTCTCATTTTCATTTTCTCTACTCACCATCGCCTTATGGTGCACGAAGTTTTTCACCGATAAGACTCTCTCATTTTATTTCTCTCACTTTGAACTGTATCCGATTCCAACAATAATGTTTTCCACTTTCCGGCTTTTGTCAATTGATCGGAAGGACTTGGGCAAGGTTTTTGGGTGAAAGGATTTTGGGTGGAACTACAACTTTGGAACCATTTAGGCGAATTCAGGATCGAACCATAATATCATCTGCCCCAGTTTCAATTTTTGGGGAAAATTGGGATTTTGTTTTGGTGTGACTGAACCTCAGAGAGAGGCTGCCTACGTACCCTTTCGGGATAAAGTCAAACATAGTTCTGGGGAATATTTGTTTTTTTTTACTTTACTTTACTTACAGGTTCCGAAGAGGGTAATCAAGGAAGGGTGACCGGCTCAAAATGGTTTGCGAAAGATTGATAGTGTTTGGTTAGCGAGAATAAAAGCCTTCGTCATCTCAATTGAACAAAGTCATCACCATAGAAGATCTAGACATAGTACCTTTTTACCGCATCCGCATTCACAGCTGCTTCAGGATCATTTCCTTTAATATCACCCAGATATAACGCTCCTCTCGGCAATATCTTCATGATGATGTATGGACCCTTCCAATTAGGAGCAAGTTTTCCTTTTGCTTCCTGGTGATAAGGAAGAATGCACCTTAATACTAATTGACCTACTTCAAAATTCCTGGGTCTCACTTTCATGTTGTAAGCACGGGCCATTCTTTGTTGGTACAACTGTCCGTGACAGACCACAGCCATTCGCTTTTCATCAATTAAGGTCAATTGTTCCAGGCGAGTCTTGACCCACTCACTGTCCTCAATCTCTACTTCAACGATGATTCGGAGAGAAGGGATTTCTACCTCTGCAGGTATTACCGCCTCAGTTCCATATACCATAAGGTACGGGGTTGCTCTTACCGATGTGCGCACTGTGGTGCGATATCCCAGTAATGCGAAAGGTAACTTTTCATGCCATTGTCTGGAGCTCTGAATCATTTTCCTCAAGATTTTCTTGATATTTTTGTTTGCTGCTTCAACAGCACCATTGGCTTTGGGCCGGTAGGGAGTGGAGTTTCTATGCATTATTTTGAATTGTCCGCATACCTCTTCCATCAAATGACTGTTCAGGTTTGCAGCATTATCTATGATGATAGTCGCAGGAATACCAAAACGGCAAATAAGATTGGAGTGCACAAAATCTACCACGGCTTTCTTAGTGATCGATTTGAGAGTAATGGCTTCAACCCATTTCGTGAAGTAGTCGATGGCAACCAATATGAATCTATGTCCATTTGAGGATTTTGGTTCGATTGGCCCAATGACATCCATGCCCCAAACAACGAATGGCCAAGGTGATGACATAGGATGTAGTTCCGTTGGAGGTGCCTGAATCAAATCACCGTGCACCTGACACTGATGGCACTTCCGGACAAAGCTGAAGCAGTCCTTCTCCATGGTTATCCGGTAATATCCTTCTCGAAGGATTTTCTTTGCCAAGACATACCCATTCATGTGAGGCCCACACACTCCTGCGTGTACTTCATGCATGATCTTTCCGGCTTCTTCGGTATTAACACATCTTAACAAATTGAGATCCGGGGTCCTCTTGTACAAGACATCACCACTTAAGAAAAAATCACTTGCATGCCATCTAATGGTTCTCTTTTGATCCCCACTAGCTTGCTCGGGATATTCTTGCGTTTTCAGAAACCTTTTGATGTCGTGGTACCATGGCTGGGTGTTTGGATCTACCTCAACCGTATGACAATAGCCATGCTTTTCCCTGATTTGTATTTCCAAGGGATCAATGTGAGCATTGCTTGGTTAGGGCAACATCGCGGCCAGAGTGGCGAGTGCATCAGCCAGTTCATTGTGACACCGAGGGATGTACCTGAACTCTATCGATTTGAACCGCTTGCTAAGATCTTCCACATGCTGTCGATAGGGGATAAGCTTAATATCTCGGGTTTCCCATTCTCCTTAGGCTTGCCTGATGATCAAATCTGAGTCTCCCATAATTAATAACTCTTCAACATCTTGGTCAATCGCCATATGCATACCCATGATGCAGGCTTCATACTCAGCAGTGTTGTTTGTGCAGAAAAACCGAAGCCTGGCTGTGGCCGGATAGTGCTGACCAACGGGTGAGATCAAAATCGCCCCAATTCCCACAACTTTTACGTTTACCGCCCCATTAAAGAACATCTTCGAAGCACGTGTGTCCCCAGAGATGGCCTCTATTGAATTTACCTCTTTATCTAGGAAGTAAGTGTTCAATGGTTGGTATTCATCATCAACCGGGTTTTCAGCCAAATGATCTGCCAACGCCCGAGCTTTCATTGCCGTGCGAGTGACATAGACTATGTCAAATTCAGTGAGAAGAATCTGCCATTTTGCTAATCACCCTGTGGGCATCGATTTCTGAAATATGTATTTCAAAGGATCCAACCTAGTTATGAGGTGGGTGGTGTAGGCATGCAAGTAATGTCTCAACTTCTGAGCGACCCAAGTCAAAGCACAACAGGTTCTTTCCAATAGAGTATACTTAGCTTCATAGCTGGTAAACTTCTTGCTTAAATAATAGATCACTTGTTCTTTCTTCCTGGTTACATCGTGTTGCCCGAGGACACAACCGAAAGAATTTTCCAAGACCGTTTAGATACAAGAAAAGAGGCCTCCCAGGCTCTGGTGGGACCAAGACTGGTGGATTTGACAGATATTCTTTGATCTTATCAAAGGCTTCTTGACATTCATCTGTCCACTTGACTGCTGCATCTTTCTTCAATAATTTGAATATGGGCTCACATGTGGATGTCAGTTGAGCAATGAACCGGCTGATATAGTTTAATCTACCCAACAAGCTCATCACATCTTTCTTGGTTCTCGGAGGAGGCAAATCCCGGATAGACTTTATCTTTGTTGGGTCTAACTCGATACCTCTCCTGCTGACTATAAAGCCCAAAAGTTTACCAGACGGGACCCCAAATGCACATTTGGCAGGGTTCAACTTCAGATCATACTTGCGCAACCGTTCAAAGAATTTCCTCAAATCTCGAACATGATCATCCCGGGTTCTGGACTTGATGATCACGTCGTCCACATATGCCTCTATTTCCTGATGCATCATATCATGAAAAATGGCGGTCATGGCCTTCATGTAGGTCGCCCCAGCATTCTTCAAACCAAACGGCATGACTCTATAATAATATGTACCCCAGGGTATGGTAAAGGCTGTCTTTTCGGCGTCTTCTTCGTCCATCAATACCTGGTGATATCCGGCGTAACAATCCACGAAGGACTGTATCTCATGTTTGGCGCAGTTATCAACAAGGATGTGGATGTTGGGCAAAGGGAAATTGTCTTTGGGACTTGCCTTGTTCAAATCTCTATAATCCACACACACCCGGGTCTTCCCGTCTTTCTTTGGAACTGGAACTACATTAGCCAACCATGTAGTATATTGGACCACTTGGATTACCCCTGTTTTCAACTGTTTCGTGATTTCTTCCTTGATCTTATCACTGATGTCAGTTTTAAATTTTCTTTGCCTTTGCTGGACTGGAGGGCAATTGGGGTAAGTTGGCAATTTATGAACCACCAGATCAACACTTAGCCCTGGCATGTCGTCGTACGACCAAGCAAACACATCTTTGAACTCAAACAGGAGTTGGATTATTGCATCCCGGGTTTTCTCGTCTGTGTGAATGCTTATCTTGGTTTCCCGGATTTCTTCAGAAGTCCCCAAGTTAAATGGCTCGGTATCATTCAAGTTTGGCTTAGGCTTATTCTCAAATTGTTCCAATTCTCGATTTATTTCCCTAAAAGCCTCTTCTTCATGATATTCAAGTTCTTGGTTCATTATTTCACAATTAGACAGCGTGTTTGGATCTGGGCATGAAGTCCGCAAGCATGTCATGTTATTTAAAGCCGCATTATTAGAACTGAAAGAGAAAAATAGCAAAATCAGAAAGAATAAAGGAAAATGAACGATGAAATTTGATTTCATTTCTTGGAATTTGAAGATAACAGGGTTTACATTTCGAAATTTAAAGACAAAAAACTAAAGAAAACATCCGAGTTACACCCTGAATAACTCGAGATGCAGAAAAAGTAGCAGGACAAGTCTACCGGGACTCCCTCCTGATTGGAAATGGCGTAGCCTTCCAATTTTGCAACTTGGCGCCTGGTCCCATATACAGCACCTCAGCGGTGCTAGTGCCCTCTCCTGGTTGAACCATATGGGTTTCGTAAAGCATTTTTCTCATTGCCCCACATATTTCCTCAATTTCTTCGGTCATAAAGGCCTCATCGTCTTCTTCTTCATTGTACCTTGGCTTGACAAAAGTTTCATACAAATGTGGCAGTGGTTGAGGTAAAACCCATCCCTCATTTTTTCTCTTATTTGCCCACTTTACATTATCTGGGGTATGGTGGAAGCCTATCCCGAAGAACTTCTCAGTTGAAGGCAGGGTGACAGGTTATGCTATTCCTTGTAATGATTTCCCAAACCCCTTTCCCGGTTTGAAGCCACGTCGGATCATTTCTTTAGCCACCATGATTGATGCATTAGAAAGGAAGGGTTGGGGACAAGGGTCTCCTTCTTCATACTAGTCGGCGACCACAATTTCAAAAGCCCGATAAACTATGTGCTCGCTTCCCTCTCTTGATTCAAGACATGGGACTGAAGGGTCCTGATAGATTGATTGCTCATCTTCCCCGTGGACCACGATCTCTTGACCCTCATGCTCGAAGTTTACCATTTGGTTAAGGGTAGAGGGTACAGCTGCGGCCGCATGAATCCATGGCCTCCCAGAAGAAAGTTGCAGGACGTGTCCATGTCCAGAACCTGGAAAGTTATTTCAAAATCCACTGGGCCAATGGTCAGAATCAGGTCGATCTCTCCAATTGTGTCCCTTTTTATACCATAAAAAACCCGTACACAGACATTGTTGGGTCGAATTCTTTCGGCCCCAATTTCTATGCGTTGTAAATTTGAGAGCAGGCAGATGTCTACCCCGAAACCTCCATCCACCATAACCCTTTTCATGTATTACCCTTCGCATTTGACTGTTAGGTGCAGGGCTATGTTATGTGAAGCTCCTTCTGGGGGCAAGTCATTCTTACTGAAGGAAATTTGGTTGATTGCAAAGAATCTTTCCGCCATTCTTTCC
>MU693381.1:7392-35015 GCA_026770625.1 Nicotiana glauca
AAAATATATTTTTCGGCTATTATTTTGAGAGCAGCTATACAATATCATTTTTCCTAATAAATGAATATGAAAAGGACAGCATATCCACATCTGCCTAAACCTTGGAGGTAAAAGACACTAGGTGATTTGTTTTCATAAGTCTACCCCATCTTGTGCCGACGGGAAGTAAAGTGGAATAATAGAGATGTGCACAAGCCGGCCACGACACCACTGTCATTAAAAAAAGGACAAAATATTCTATTTGGATGAATTCATTTGCAATTTGTAGCCTTTTCGACTTTCATTGATATATTAGGAGTAATTGTTATCTAGGGCTTCCAATTTTAATTCTCTTCCAATGTAAGATCATCATAATAAACAGAAAATAAAGGGTAGTTTACCTTGAAACCAGCTGTGAAGTTTCAGACTTTCGAGCTAGTTAAATGTAAGATCTTTAGTTAAATGTTTTTCTTTACTCGAGATGCTAAGATATAACACATGAGAGTGGTGAATAAAATTGGAAAGATCTAATGTTCCTTGTATTTTAAATCAAACACTATATAATAGAAATCCTTCAAATACACCCTTATGAGGTATAATTTTAATGTTCTTGCAATAATTTAATATGGAAAATATATCTCATAAGGAGTGCAAGTATAGAATTTTTATTTTATTGTAAAATACAAAGGATATATAAATATAAAAAAATCAAATTACAAGGGTATTTAGTGTAATTAACCTTTTTTCTATTTACATGGATCTTTTGATTTGGTATTATTTGAGTAAATTGGTGATAAGGGATTACTTGTGTTTGGTATTTGGAAGCTTTGTTTTAAATTTGAGATCATTTGTAGCAAATTTTGGGTGATTTGATCGAAATTGAAGTTGCAAATATGAAAATATTTTATTAAAAATAACCCAAAAAAGTCATATCAATCAAATAGACGTCAAAACAACTTGATATATAGGTAGAGTAAACATAGTTTCAACTCTACCAACCCGATATAGAAATCCCTAAAGAGAAAAACCATGACAATTGAATAGACTTTGATGAACAATTTAATAAGTAGAGTTAATAATAAAATCAACTCTACCAATTCGGTAGAAAAATCCTGAAGAGCAAAAGTATGACAATTGGGTAGGCTTCGATGAACAATTTAATCAAAGGCATATCAATCAAATAGACTTCAAAACAACTTGATATATAGGTAGAGTAAACATAGTTTCAACGCTACCAACCCGATATAGAAATCCCTGAAGAGAAAAACCATGACAATTGGATAGACTTTGATGAACAACTTAATAGGTAAAGTTAATAATAAAATCAACTCTACTAATTCAGTAGAAAAATCCTGAAGAGCAAAAGTATGACAATTGGGTAGGCTTCGATGAACAACTTAAGCCGGTAAATCCTTGAAGAATTGTGTGCGGGTCTGAGGGATATTTTTTGAATGTTGTCAACTATTGGAACATTCGGCTAAGACCAGCCCCTCGCGGAGCCAGTACCAATAGAAATTAATGAGTGCTTGGTGCATGTGATAAGGATAATAATCACGGGATAAAGTTTGGGATTAACTTTATCCTATGTTTGATTTGGAGTATTCGCTAATCCTGCGAGAACTTTTATACTAAATAGTGGGACTAGTTATCTCTTATAAAAAGCGGAATAACTATTCTCATGTGATATTTCTACTATTATACCAAACAACCCTGAAGGCAAGAACAAATTACCATGAAAGCCTCGGGGATTGTTACACAAATTAGCCTGTTAGATTCATTGTTTACTTTTTCTGGCCGGTATACATAGATTATACATCGATTGTATATAGTTATATACATATTATACATAAATTACACATATATTATGCATCTGCCAACTATTTTTAATTTAAAAGATTAGATGAGCGGCTATTTGGGTTAATTTTTCTTGAGAAACTTTTAGAAATCACTATGTTTTGGTGGTTATTGGCTAGTTGTAGCTATCATTTACTATATTACTTTCTATAGCTATGTTTTTCAGAATTTTTAGAGTGTATTCTATTCATGAATACAGTAGCATTTCTATGCGTGAAACATGGAATTACAGCTAGACAAATTTTTGTATTCGAGTGTATTCGACTGTATTCATGGCGTGAAACATGGGATTACAATTAGACAGATTATTGTATTCGACTGTACTCACAACGTGAAATCGGGGATTACATTATTTTTAAATGAAAAGTGAATCAATTAACATAATAGACTCCTAATATAACTCAACAAACTCAATTATAACACACAATTTTTATATTTTCATTTATAAAAAAGATTCTCAACTAAAAAACACCCCAAAAACATAACAATCTTAGAGAAATTATATAATACATCTGAATACATAAATTATATTAATTAAAAAATATATGAATACATTCATAATATAGCAAGATATTGAATAAAAAGAAATACATAGAATACAAGGGGATACATTAAAATACAATGGAAAAAAAAGACAATGAATATAATGAAATACATAGAATACCGCGAGTTACATTGAAAATACAATTAAAAAAAGACAATGAATATAATGAAATACAACGAGATACATTGAAATACAATTAAAAAAAAAGTAATAGACTCTTCAAGTTACTCATCCCCAAACTTCGTCTCCAATCTACCGATATCCAGGCCGCTGCCATGTGGGGCGTCGCCACCGATTAAATGAAGACTGTTGTTGGAGAAGCTTATGTAATCTTTGTAAAATTGCAACCAAGGAACCAGAGACTCAAAAATATCTAATCTTTAAGTCTGAAATATAATCTTTTAGGTGAAGAAGCAAATGGCCTAAAACAACACGTTTATAAGATAGAAAAATGGCAGATCCATCGCAGTTCAGTAGTGCCAATGTTTTGGGGTTGAAATCAGTATCTATGCGCAAATAAATAGTGCTAGGGTTTCTAAAAGCAGGGGAGGAAAATATTGGAGGGAGGGGGGAGAGAAAAAAGGAAAGAGAAGGGAGGAGAGAGGAAGAGAGAGGGAGAAAAAAATAATACACAACGTATTTAATGGCTTAAAGGTAGGAAGTAGCCATAAATAGATATTTTACTATAAAAATTAAAAGACAGCTATAGGAGATAATTTTTTAAAATAATATTTATTTATAATAAATAAGGTATCAACATTTGCTATAGGAGGTAAAATTTTTATTTTTCTTTTGTAAAATCTCAGGCCCAATGACAAGTATGAGAGTCCAAGAACGGGTACAATTGGGCTCGCTGAGGCCCATTAATACTGTTGTCCAAGCTATGTTTTTTCTGAAGTCCACCAGAATATTTTCTTGCTACAAATTAGGAATTTAATGGCCTCATCATTTTACTAGGATAGGTTGAATACAACTTTATTGACTACGTGAAAATGATATTTTATGGCTAATTACAGTTTGAATTTTTAAAAAAACAGACCTATGAAAATTTCTTGTGTTTTATTTATTGATTTTTTGTGTTATTTTTTACCAATATGTGAAAAGGATAGTAAAAGAAAAAGAACATTTATAATGAACCATCAGCACTCTTCGGCCCTCCTTTACATATTTATATAGATGAGAACTTGAGATTTAACTTTAAACTTCCAAGTCAAGCAAACTGATATTGCACATTTAATATCAAGATGTATTTCGGGTATAGAGAGTTAGACACAAAACAATTTTAATTTCTAAATTAAAATCTTGGGCGGGCCAAAATTACTTCGGCAAATATCACTTTTAGCCCGCAGTCAAAACTATTAATATTCAATAGCCATAAAAATATATAAATTTTACTAGATCCGTAAAAGTGTATAAAGTGTATAGCCGTAAAAGTGCATAAAGTATGTATGTATGTATATATATATTTGTTGATGTCTTGAGCCGAGGGTCTCTTGGAAACAGTCTCTCTGTCCCTCGGGGTAGGGATAAGCGTTGCGTACATATTACCCTCCCCAGACCCCACTTGTGAAATTATACTTAATTGTTATTGTTGTTGAGAGCGGTTACATTGTGTTATTTTTTCAAATAAATTAATTTTATTATCAAGAGATATTTTACTAGAATTTGAAAATATTTACAATAAAGAAAATAAGATATGAGAAAAACTGTGCTAAGAAGAGGTTTCATGGAATTTTATATTTTCCTAAAAATCAATAAATATTTCCCTTTCAATTGCTTTTGACGCTCCCCTTTAACTTTATGGAGCTAAATTCTTGAACAGCACCATCAAAATTGAAGGCTCCATTAGAATTAAAGGTTTCTTTAGTATTCAAAAGAAGTACAGAAAAAGTATACTAGTATATATTACTAAAATAAAGTGATACATGGGAAATGTTGCATGAAATCAAGCAAATTCCAGCATTGATTTGGCCCCACGTTGGAGACAAGAAGAGAAACAGAAGGTCATAGTTTATTTATATTCATTTCATAAGAAAGTGTGAAAGACAAATTAAACAAATCATATAACTAATCAAACTCCCAAACTTTGCCTTTTGTCGTTAGACCAAATCATTAATCTTCTTGCTTTTAAATACAACTTGCACTTCTTAACAAGAGCGCTTACCATTTTACTTTTGACTAATTGTACTTCTCTTTGTTTTGTTTTTTTTTTCTTTGCTACAATAGACAAATAATGGCGGCAATGACAAAATAATTTAAAAAAAATAGTTATTTACTATATTATTTATTAAAAATGAATTAGATAATAAACTTTTTAAAAACGAGTCAAATATGTATAAGAACCATAGAAAATGGATAACCAATGAGTTTAATTTTTACATTTGTAAAGCCTCAAATTGAAATTTTCTTACGTTTGAGGGACTAGGGATTCTTCCAAAAATAGTCATATTCAAGAAATCATGAATAATATGGATACATATTATTCGCCGATTAATTTATTTTTTATCAATAAATATGTGTAGGGCTGCGTCGGATAATTTATCCATTTTTTACATTACATGTTTTCGACAAGTCCATATTCGACTCGACCCGCCCGTTTATTGCCCCTAATCAAAGAGTAATAGCAAATGATCTTTAGCCGATAATACATTCCATACGTTAACACTTTGAACACTTACCTAGTTACCTTCATCGAGTGTTAATATCAAACTGTAACCTTAAAAGTTAAAAATTAAAGTAACAATACATAGTATATCATTTAACTATAGTTAGGAGATAATTACATGTACGTAAAGTACATATTCATTTATTGGTTTAATGAAAAATTTGGTGCGAGTAAAATTTTTATTACCTCGCTTCCCTCTGTCTAGGCCTGCCAGCTCAACCAATTTCTCACTATAAGTCGGATCGAACCCATAGCCTAAACTCTAGCTCTGCCCTGAAACGTTCTTGACCATTGACCAGAAAGTTATTTATAAGAGTTTGTTAAATGGGATTGGAATTATTAAATCTTATGAATTCTCATTTGTCCATAATTAATGGTTCCGTAGAATGTAGACAAATAGTTTGTTGTTCATATAGTATACGTTTGGACATAAATTTCAAGATTTTTTTTAAATTTGGAATTTCACTAAAATTTGATTTGAAGATGAAGTTGTGTTTGGTTATAATTTTTGTAATATATTTTGATGTACTTTTTTATAAATCATGAAACATGATTTATACCCCACAATTTGTAAAAAAATTCAAAACCTTCCACTTGATTATCCTACTTGAAACAAACAATCAAACATGTTGATCGTTTAATTTGTCACGACCCCAATTCCGGTCGTGATGGCGCCCAACATAACTGCTAGGAAAGCCCGACCATTTACACTCTCAACCCGAACATGAAGCTCAAAACCAGTCATTTGAATATCATTAATCAACAATAACGCTAAACGTTTTAATTGATAGATAGAAACCAAAATGAATATCAAGATAACACTGAATACACTCCCAAAGACCTGGAGGTCATGAGTCTAGAGCCTCTAACAATACAGTGTAATAAGACTCCAATAATACATAGTTTCAAAAGCAACGAAAAGATAATAAAAAGGGATAGGGGAGGAGTCGGGTCGTGCGGACGTCAGGCAGCTACCTCGACAACTCCGAACAAACTCTGAAATTAGCAAAAACTCAGCTAAATTCCCGGGGTACCTGAATCTTCACACGTGGTGCAGGGAGTAAAGTGAGTACTTCCAACTCAGTGGTAATAGACATGTATAATGACTGATAGTAAGAAATCCAGAAAATACAACAATGTGAAGCTAAAACCAGTACTCCTACACATTTAACAGTGTAATAACAACAAGTAGAGACAGATAAAACATATAGATATCAATGCATGGATGCAATGCAAATGCACATGACCGTTGCGGCGTACAACCTGATCCATTTGGGTACCCGCGCTCACTGTGGGGGTTCAGCCTCCGAAGGGGCTCCTACAGCCCAAGCGCAATATCATCGTAACTTTTGCTGCGGCGTATAGCCCGGTCCACAATCAGTCCAATTATATGCATGCAAGCCACACAGGCACAGTCAAACTTACCATTTTCAGTTCCAATTATCAAAAATTAATAATTAAGTGGTTAAAGCCTTATAATTTACTAGTCATTTCGAGACAGTGTTTAACTCAGGACTGATATCATAAAAACAAGTTAAACATCATGGAAACAGTGATAATAATCCCTATGGGATATAAATAATCGGCATACAGCCCAAATATATCCATAAACATCCAAGTAGGAGGTTTGCCAACTAATTATTAACCAATAACACAGTGCGAACATCATTCGGTCAGACTAAGCCATAGTCCCCAATCACAATCAACCCTGCACTCACCGTAGAGTACGTATCTCGCCTCAATATAGCGTCACAGTGTGATATAGCGGGGTTTCAAACCCTCAGGTCATCATCTACATCTATTACTCACCTCAAGCCGACCATAAAACTAGTTCGCTATGCCTTTTCCTCTTAAATCCGCCTCCTCGCGTGTCGAATCTAGTTAAAACCACAACAAATACATTACAATAGGCTAATGGAACATAACCCAATTGAAAGAACTCTAAAAACACCCAAAAATACGAAGTTGGCAAAACCCGAGCCCCGGGCCCACTTCTCAAAAAATTACGAAATTCATATCACCGGAATCCTCGTCTCGCCACGAGTCCGTACATATAAAATACACAAGAATCGGAGTCCATTTGACCCCTCAAATCATCGATTCAAACCTTCTTAGGTTTCAAGCCCTAACCTCCATTTTTACCCTTTAATTCCTTGAAATTCCGTGATTAATTCATATTTTTACATCATAATAATATAATCCGAGTCTATAGATTCATACCTGATGGAATCCCCTTCGAATCCTCTCCAAATCCCCCAAAATTGCCTCTTCCTGAAGTCTAAAATGTTTTCTTAACTTCTGAAATTCGCGAACACTGTTCATTAAACACAGTCCAGATTTCCGCTTCTGCGGTCCTTTAACCGTACTTGTGGTACCGCTTATGCGAAAAATTAATCGCTTATGCGGTTCACTTAAAACACCTGGGACCGCTTATGCGATCCATACATCCGCTTATGTGGTTTACCTCCAACCGCTTCTGCGATATATTAACCGCTTATGCGGACTCGCTAAAGCGCCTACACGTCCGCTTATGCGAAAAATCCCTGAGCCACACCTGCCCGCTTCTGCGGCCTTCCCCACCGCATCTGCGGAACCGCTTAAGCGACTCCTTTTCCGCAGATGCGGAAATACCAGAAGGCTCAAAAAAAATTTGTTGCAACAAAAATGCTTCTAACTTCCAATTAATCTTCCGAAATCACCCTGAGGCCCCCGGGACCTCAACCAAAAACATCAACACATCCAACAACCTTATTCAAACTTGCTCGAATCATCAAATCACTATAGTTAACTTCAAAATCATCAAATTTCACCAAATTAAAGCCTAAGTTTCTTAAAAACTTCCGAATTGCACATTCGATCAAAAACCCAACCAAATGATGTCCAAATGACCTAAAAATTTGCAGGCATATCCAAAATACCTAACGAAGCTACTGCAACTCTCGAAATTCCATTTTGACCCCCGGATCGAAATCTCACCTATCAACCGGAATTCGCCAAAATTCAAACTTCGCCAATTCAAGCCTAATTCTACACCGAACCTCCAAATTCGATTCCGATCACACTCCTAAGTCACAAATCATCCTCCGAAGCTAACCAAACCATCGTAATTCACATTCGAGCCCTCTAACCATATAGTCAACTTCCGGTTGACTTTTCTAAAACAAGCTTTCCTTCTAAGAGGCTAAGTGCCTCATTTCCAACTAAAATCAACTCAATTCTATCCGATTCATTCAAAATACTGATATTGAAGCATAGAACAACATAATATGGGGAAAACGAGGCGGTAACTCACGTGACAACGGGCCGGGTCGTCACATAATTATACGAACAATCTCTAATCAAAGTTGTAATGACCTTCAGGTAAAAGTATAATTGTAGATCTCAATATAGTAGATGTCAAAATATATTCCTAGGCCACTCAATCGGATGGTGGGTAGTTGTAGATATTACCTAGGTTTAATAACTGGTTGTGGTTCTTTTATAAATTTCAAAAAGTTTAATAGGTTTTCGCTTGAGCTTTCCGTAGCAACGCAAGTCTAGAAGCCAATTCAGTGAGGTTATAGGTCTGATTTCTATCTCGTATTGAAATCTTAGGATGCTATACGCAATCCCCAAGCTTCTAGAGACCAGCGCCTGGGTATGGCAATTGAGGTTGCTCCTGCTATAATTGTGATGACCCAAAAGGTCATCACTTATTTTTAAATTAAATTCTATGTTTTTGAGGCCTTGAAAATAGCATTTAGAGTTACCTCGATTCGTGTGCACAGTCCGGACGCGTAGCCAGAAAGCTTAAAGATGAAAATCTATGAAAAATGGTAAATTTTGGCTATAAAATGAGTTAATTTGACTTCGATCAACGTTTTGGGTAAACAGACCCAGACACGTAATTTGACGATCCCGGATGGTCCGTAGGAAAATATGGGACTTGGGCGTATGCCCGGAATCGAATTCCGAGGTCCCAAGCACGAGAAACAAAATTTTTAAAGAAAATTATTTTCTGAAATTGTTTAAGGAAATTTGAAATGAAATTTGATTAGAACATGTTAGTATCGGGCCAGTATTTTAGTTCCGGCACCCCGGTACAGGTCTTATACATGATTTAAGATATTTATGTAAAATTTGGTGAAAAACGGACGTCATTTGACGGGATTCGGACCTAAATTGCTAAAGTTGATGTTTTATGAAGTTTGAGAAAAATCCATTGATTTTGATGTTTAATTCGTTGTTATTGAGGTTATTTTGGCGATTTGATCGCACGGATAAGTTCGTATGATGTTGATGAGTTATTAGGTGTGTTGGGTTAGGAGCCTCGATGTCACGACCCCAGTTCACCCTCCATGAACATGTCGTGATGGCACCTAGTTCCTACGACTAGGTAAGCCTAACAATGCAAAAATTTAGCAACTTAACTTGCGGAAGAAATATTTTAAAGCTAAACATATTTAAATAATAACTGCAAATAAGGCCGCTAGGCCTAAACAACTCAAAAGAGATGCGGAATTCTACAACTCAATCCCAAAACCCGGAAACTCACGGAAACCACAGGCTAAAGGGAACATAGCACACTGCTCTAACTCCAGAATATCTAAACAACTGGAAGAAAAGGGATAAACTAAATACTAAAGCTGGAACAGAATAGAGATTCCTGGTCTGCGGACGCGGCAGATATACCTCGAAGTCTCCTGGTATCTCCTCGCCTCAAGGATAGTGCGCCTGAGTAGAGGTACCTGAAAAATCTGCACATGAAAAACATGCGCAGGAAGGGCATGAGTACACCACAGCAGTACTTAGTAAGTGCCAAGCCTAACCTCGGTTGGGTAGTAATGAAGAAGGTCAGGGCCCCACTTAGACAAAATATAATAATAATAATAATAATAATTAATAGTATAAAAATCTGACAGAAATAATAAATACGGCAGTGAAATAAGGCAGGTCAACGAGGCAATAACAACTACAAAGACAGAGTAAACACAGAGTAATCACAGTTCAATGTCAATGATACCAATGAGGGTCTCCCAGAATACCGTCCTGTAGCCCTTTCCTCAACTGTCCAGTAGATCTCCCAGGATACCGTCCTGTAGTCCAACACATGTACTGTGATGACCCGACCCGTCGTCTCATGAGTTACTACCCCGTTATTCCTATTTTTTCTTCCTTATGTTTCATTATCGATATTGGGTGCGTTAGAATTGAATTGGAGTGATTTTGATAAGAAATGAGACACTTAGTCTCTTTTAAGAAGGCTTAAGTTGGAAAAGTCAACCGAGCATTGACTTATGAGTTAGAGGGATCGGATATGAATTCTGATGGTTCAGTTAGCTCCGGGAGATGATTTGTGACTTAGGAGCGCGATCGGAAGTGGCTTTGGAGCTCCGGTGTAGATTCAGGCTTGAATTGGCGAAGTTAGTATTTTGGTGATTTCAGGTTGATAGGTGAAATTTTGATCCGGGATTCGGAATGGAATTCCGAGAGTTGCTGTAGCTTCATTAGGTGATTTGGGATATGTCTGCAAAATTTCAGGTCATTCGAACGTGTTTTGGATAGGTTTTTGATCGAATGTGTGTTTTGAAAGTTTTGGAAGAACTTAGTCTTGAATTCGATGTAATTTGATGGTTTTGGCGTTGTTTGAGGTGTTTTGATGATTGGAACAAGTTTCTATGATGTTATAAGAGGTTTTGGTATTTTTGGTTCCCGGGGGCCTCGGGGTGATTTCGGATGGCTAACGGGAATTTTGGAGTTGAAAAATACAGCAGAAAAATTGCAGAGAATTTTTGTTCTATGTGATCGTAGAGGGTTTCATGCGATCGCATAGAAGGAATTATGGGGGCTGTTTGATTGTGCTATGCGATCGCATAGGGAGTGTTGCGATCACATAGAGTAATTTGAGACCCTGAAAATTTGTTCTATGCGATTGCAGGAGGCTTATGCGATCGCATAGGCTTAAAATTTGGAGCTGGAATTTTGCTCTATGCAATCGCATAAGGTTAGCCACAGTGCCCTGGAATTTTGCTCTATGCAATCGCATAGGGTTTGCTAGCTACAGTGCACTGGAATTTTGTTCTATGCAATCGCATAGGGTTATCTACAGTGCCCTGGAATTTTGTTCTATGCGATCGCAGGTCTCTAATGCGATCGCATAGAGTTAGCTACAGTGATCTAGGCAAAATGTTAAAAACATTTCATTTGCGAACCCAACACATATTTTCACCATTTTTTGTTATTCTTGAGAGCTTTTGGACGGGAATTGAAAGGGTTTTGACGGGAAGTGATTGGAGGTAAGTCCTATGAACTAAATACATGATTTTATTGTGAAATCATCCTTGAAATTCATGAAAATATAGCCAAATTATAAGAAATTAGGGCTTGAGATTGAAATTCTAAATTTGGGATTTGAGGGGCCATTGGTGGTCCGATTTGAGAGATTTTTGTATGTATAGACTCGTGGCGAGATAAGGAACCCGATGATGTAAAAATTTTTGAGTTTTGAGACGTGGGATCGGGGCTCGTGTTTTGTCAAATCCGTGAATTTTAATATTTTTCGATTGTTTTCGATTGGGTATTGTCTCTTTAGTATAATGCAACATATTCGTTGTATTTTGGGCAGATTCGTCGCGCGAGGAAGCAAATTCAAAAGGCAAGGGCATAGCGAGCTAGACTTTTGGCTGACTAGAGGTGAGTAATGATTTTAAATGATGTACTGAGGGTTTGAAACCCCGGATTGCAATGCGTGGGGCTATGTTGAGATGAGACACGCGTTGTATGACGAGCGCGGGGTCATTTACTATTGGGGATTGTGACTTGTCCATCCCGGTTGATATTTTACCGCATATTTGATAAAGACTTGTGATTTTTCACCATGACTTTGGCTTATTGCCATACTTGGGCTTCGTGCCGACTATTTGAAATCCTCTGTAAATTTCCATCACTATTTTCCTCACTAATCGAAATATTATTTGAACTCAATCCAATTGAATTATACTGTTTCATGAAATCAGCTACATTTATGCTCAACTTGAGATTTGAACGATGTTTCTAATGTTGTTTGAGCTGAGCATCATTGTTTTACTGATGCCCAAGGGGCTTTTGATTATTTTCTGGACTGATTGAGGCCGAGAACCGTATGTGAGGATATGTTGAGTGATGTGAGGAGGCTTTCAGGCCTCGAGTGTGATATGAGTATGCTTTAAGACCTTATGTTGATGTGACAGGCTTTAAGGCCTTATGATATAGCGCTTGGGCTGTAGAAGCCCCTCCGGAGTCTGCACACCCACAGTGAGCACAGGGTGCCCAGGTGAGTTGGGAGTGAGCCCGAGGGGCTGATGTTGTGTTTTGTGAGTTGGGAGTGAGCCCGAGGGGCTGATATTGTGTTTTGTGAGTTGGGAGTGAGCCCGTGGGGCTAATACTGTACTGAGAGCTTGATATTGAGCCCGAGGGGCAGGTTTCGGATTATTTCTTACTTGTTGAAATTATTTGTCTTCACTGTTTTAAAAGAGATTTATCTGATACTTCACGGTTTTATTGTGTAACTGATTATACTGCTTGAGATAGCATTATTTGTGCCTTTATGAGATTTTATGCTTTCAGTCATTATTTATTTTTATTACTCACTGGGTCGGAGTACTTACATTACTCCCTGCACCATGAGTAAAGATATAGTAGAGCTGAGTTCGCTCCTGAGCGATGATTCTTTGCAGACCAGGCGGTGACTAGGAGTAACGAGGTAGTTGTTGACTTCCGCAGCCCCGTTTTCTCCCTTATCTTCTGTAATTTATGATATTTTCAGACTTTGTAAAATTTTAGTAAACTCTGTAGTAGCTCATGACTTGTGACACCCCGATTTCGGCCTGAGTCGGGATGGTTTCCTTGTTTTATCACGTTTATTTTGCACTTATGGTTATATTATCTATGATTAAGACTTATTCCTGCTAATTAACTGTTAAGAGAAATATTGTTGTTCTGTTGGCTGGCCTTGTGTTCACGAGAGGCGCCATCACGATCGGGTTTGGGATTTTAGGTCGTGACAAGTTGGTATCAGAGCCTAGGTTACTAGGTTTCGCGAGTCATGAGCAGGTTTGGTAGAGTCTCGCGGATTGGTACGGAGACGTCTGTATTTATCCTCGAGAGGCTGCAGAACCTTTAGGAAAAACTTCATATTCTTGAAATTCTTGTTGTGCGACTTTGTTGATGCGAGAACTAAATTTCTATTATTCAATTCTCTCGCAGATGGCGAGGACTCGCGCTACCGGACAAGGCGGATGACCACAAGTACCACCTACTGAGGCCACCAAAAGTCGTGGACGCGATCATGGTCGAGGTCGTGGTCGAGGCAGAGCCGCGGGGGCAGCACCTGTTGACCCACCAGTTTCCCCGATCAGGACCAGGCTCCAGCTATAGAGACTCTAGCAGCACATGTTCTGGCACCTGTTGTGCCTACTGTGATTCTGGGTCTTTAGGAGGACCTAGCTCAGATTTTATCAGTTTGCACTGGCCTGGCTCAGGCAGTCTCAGCCACTACTGCAGCAGCTACTTTACAGGCCGGGGAAGGCAATCAGACCCCCGCTGCTCGCACACCTGAGCAGGTAGTGCAGGGTTTACAGACACCAGAGGCACCACCAGCTCAGCAGGTTGCACCAGTTCAGCCGGTTGCACCAGTTCAGCCGGTTGCACCGGTTCAGGATTTTGTGGTTCCAGATATGCCAGAGGATGAGCAACGTCATCTTGAGAGGTTCAGTAGGCTCTCACCTCCTACTTTCAGCGGTGTTCAGGGCGAGGATGCCCACGGTTTCCTCGACTAGTGCCGGTGTATGCTTCAGACAGTAGGGATCTTGGAGTCGAGCGGTGTATCATTTACTACCTTTCAGTTCTCAGGAACGGCTTTCACTTGGTGGGAGGCGTACGAGCGGCGTAGGCCGGTGGGTGCAACACCTTTGTCATGGAAGGAGTTCTCCACTCTCTTCCTGGAGAAGTGGGTACCGCAGTCTCAGAGGGAGGAGCTGCGTAGGTAGTTTGAGTGGCTTCGTTAGGGAGATATGACTGTGACTCAGTATGAGGTGAGATTTATGGAGTTGGCTCGCTATGCTCCCTGGATGGTTCCGACTGATCGAGAGAGGATTAGGAGGTTTGTAGATGGACTGATCTATCCCATCCGTATTCTGATGACTCGAGAGGGAATTCTGAGTCATTCATTCGAGGATGCAGTTGACATTGCTCGTGATATTGAGACGGCTCGCCGTCGGGAGAGAGAAGAGAGGGAGGCCAAGAGGCCTCGAGGTTCTAGTGATTATAGTGATGCTCCATCTAGGGGCCAATTCCAACATGGTAGAGGTCGTTCTTTCATACCTCCTCAGTCAGCTCGTCCCGAGTACCGTGGGACATCTTCAGGCCGTGGTTATCAGGGGTTTCAGCAGGGCCAGTCCTCACTCAGCGCCTTCCAGCTCAGAGTTCATCGCGTGCCCCGTCTGTTTAGGGTTCTTCCGCGCCGAGTGCACTAGCTAGTCACTCCAGTGCAAGGGGTTCTTTTCAGTCCCATCCTCCAGCACTTAGGGGCTGTTATGAGTGAGTGTTTGACACATGTGGAAGCAGTGTCCTCTCCATACTGCCAGTTCATCACAGCAGAGGGGTCAACCCTCGTTTTCTGCACCAGTTTGTTCAGCACTCACCCAGTCAGCTAGGGGTGAGGGTCAGGCAGCTAGAGGTCACCCCAGAGGGGGAGGTTGATCGGGCGGTGGTCAGGCTCGATTTTATGCTATCCCAGACAGGACATATGCTCTTGCGTCAGATGCTGTTATCACATGTATTATCTCAGTCTGCCACAGAGATGCCTCTGTCTTATTTGATCCTGGTTCCACTTATTCTTATGTGTCTTCATATTTTGCTCATCATTTGGGTACAACCCGAGGGTGTCTTTCTTTACCTATGCACGTATCCACCCCGGTGGACGATACTATTATTGTAGACCATGTATATCGGTCTTGTATTGTGACTATTGGGGGTCTGGAGACCCGAATTGATTTATTGTTGTTGATCATGGTACACTTTGATGTTATTCTGGGCATGGATTGGCTATCTCCCTGTCATGCTATTCTAGATTGTCATGCTAAGACAGTTACTTTGGCTATTCCAGGTGTTTCGAGGATCGAGTGGCATGGTATGACTGATTATGTCCCCAGCAGAGTAATTTCTTTCTTGAAAGCCCAGCATATGGTTGGGAAGGGTTTTCTATCATATCTAGCTTTTTGTGTGAGATATTGGAGCTGAGACTCCTAGTATTGATTCTGTCCCAGTTGTGAGGGATTTTCTTGATGTATTTCCTGCAGACCTGTCGGGCATGCCGCCGGACAGGGATATTGATTTTGGCATTGACTCGGTGCCGGGCACCCAGCCCATTTCTATTCCACCATATTGTATGGCACCAGAAGAGTTCAAAGAATTGAAGGAGCAGCTTCAAGAACTCCTAGAAAAGGGGTTCATTTGGCCTAGTGTATCACCTTGGGGTGCACCAGTACTGTTTGTGAAAAAAAAATGGCACGATGAGAATGTGCATTGACTACAAGCAGTTAAATAAGGTAACAGTGAAGAACAAGTATCATTTGCCTCGCATTGATGACTTATTTGATCAGCTTCAGGGAGCGAGGGTGTTTTCTAAGATCGATCTCCGTTCGGGCTATCACCGGTTGAAGATCAGGGAGTCGGATATTCCCAAGACTGCTTTCAGGACTAGATATGGTCACTATGAATTTTTGGTTATGTCTTTCGGGCTGACCAATGCCCCAGCAGCGTTCAGGCATTTGATGAACAGTGTATTTCGGCCGTATCTGGATTTATTTGTTATTGTATTCATTGATGATATTCTGGTGTACTCGCATGGCCAGGAGGAGCACGCCCAACATTTGCGTGTAGTCTTGCAGAGATTGAGAGAGGAGAAACTATATGCAAAATTCTCCAAGTGTGAGTTTTGGCTAAGTTCTGTGGCATTCTTGGGACACATAGTGTCCAGCGAGGGTATTCAGGTTGATCCAAAGAAGAAAGAAGCAGTGCAGAGTTGGTCTAGACCGTCCTCAGCCACAGATATCTGGAGTTTTCTTTGGTTAGCAGGCTATTATCGCCAGTTCGTTCAGGGATTGGTTGTGTGTAAATGCAAGAGGGTAGAGTTATTGCTTATGCTTCTCGTCAGTTAAATCCCCATGAGAAGAACTACCCTGTTCATGACTTAGAATTGGCTGTTATAGTTCATGCTTTGAAGATTTGGAGGCACTATTTATATGGCGTATCTTGTGAGGTATTCACTGATCATCGCAGCCTTCAGCATTTGTTTAAACAGAAAGACATTAATTTGAGGCAGCGGAGGTGGCTTGAATTGCTAAAAGATTATGATATTACTATTCTGTATCATCCGGGAAAGGACAATGTAGTGGCCGATGCTTTGAGCCGAAAGGCAGTCAGTATGGTGAGTTTGGCGTACATTCCAGTTGGGGAGAGGCCTTTGGCAGTTGATGTTCAAGCCTTGGCTAATCAGTTTGTGAGATTAGACATTTCCGAGCCTAGTCGGGTATTGGCTTGTGTGGTTTCTCGGTCTTCCTTATATGATCGCATCAGAGAGCGCCAGTATGATGATCCGCACTTGCTTGTCCTTAAGACAGAGTTCGGCATGATGATGCTAGAGATGTGACTATAGATGATGATGGCGTATTGAGGATACAGGGCCGTATTTGTGTGCCCAATGTAGATAGGCTTAGAGAATTGATCCTGGAGGAGGCCCACAGTTCGCGGTATTCTATTCACCTAGGTGCCGCAAAGATGTACCAAGATTTGAGGCAACACTATTGGTGAAGAAGAATGAAGAAAGATATTGTAGGTTATGTAGCTTGGTTCAATTATTAGCAGGTGAAACATGAGCATCAAAGACCGGGTGGTTTGCTTCATCGGATGATTATTCCAGAGTGGAAATGGGAGAGAATTACTATGGATTTTGTGAGTGGTCTTCCTCGGACTTCGAAGAAATTTGATTCTATTTGGGTGATTGTGGATCGGCTGACCAAGTCCGCGCACTTCATTCTGGTGTGCACTACTTATTCTTCGGAGCGGCTGGCAGGGATCTTTATCCGGGAGGTTGTTCAGTTGCATGGTGTTCCAGTGTCTATTATATCAGATAGAGGTACTCAATTCACGTCCCAGTTTTGGAGGACTTTTCAACAATAGTTGGGTACGCAGGTGGAGTTGAGCACGACATTTCATCCTCAGACGGACGGACAGTCCGAGCTTACTATTCAGATATTGGAGGACATGTTGCGTGCCTGTGTTATTTATTTCAGAGGTTCTTGGGTTGAGTTCTTGCCATGTGCAGAGTTTGCCTATAATAACAGTTACCAATCCAGCATTCAGATGGCACCGTATGAGGCCTTGTATGGGAGGCGGCGTAGATCTTCAGTTGGTTGGTTTGAGCCCGGCGAGGCTAGATTATTGGGAACATAGTTAGTTCAGGATGCCTTAGAGAAAGTGAAAGTGATTCAGGAGAGACTTCGTACAACTCAATCACGTCAGAAGAGTTATGCGGACCGGAAGGTTCGAGATGTATCTTACATTGTGGGTGAGAAGGTTTTATTGAAGGTTTCGCCCATGAAGGGTGTTATGAGATTTGGAAAGAAAGGAAAGCTAAGCCTGTGATTTATCAGACCTTTTGAAATACTTAGGAGGATTGGAGAGGTGTCCTATATGCTTGCTTTGCCACCTAGTTTGTCGGGTGTTCATCCGATATTTCATGTTTCTATGCTCCGAAAGTATGTTGGGGACCCGTCTCATGTTTTGGATTTCAGCACAGTGCAGTTAGATGAAGATTTGACTTATGATGTGGAGCCAGTGGCTATTTTGGGTCGACAGGTTCGAAAATTGAGGTCAAAAGATATAGCGTTAGTGAAAGTACAGTGGAGAGGTCGGCCCGTGAGTTGGCTACTTGGGAGGCCGACCAGGAGATGCGGAGCAGATACCCTCACCTATTTGAGACTTCAGGTATGTTTCTTAACTCGCTCGAGGACGAGCATTTGTTTTAGTTGGGGAGGATGTGACGACCCAACCCGTAGTCTCATGAGTTACTTCCACGGTCTTCCCATTTTCTGCTTCCTTATGTTTCATTATCGGTATTGGGTGCGTTAGAATTGAATGGGAGTGATTTTGATAAGAAATGAGACACTTAGTCTCTTTTAAGAAGACTTAAGTTGGAAAAGTCAACCGAGCATTGACTTAGGAATTAGAGGGATCGGATATGAATTCCAACAGTTCAGTTAGCTCCGGGATATGATTTGTGACTTAGGAGCGTGATCGGAAGTGGCTTTGGAGGTCCGGTGTAGATTAGGCTTGAATTGGCGAAGTTAGTATTTTGGCGATTTTCGGTTGATAGGTGAAATTTTAATCCGGGAGTCAGAATAGAATTTTGAGAGTTGTTGTAGCTTCATTAGGTGATTTGGGATATGTTTGCAAAATTTCAGGTCATTCGGACGTGTTTTGGACAGGTTTTTGATCGAATGTGTGTTTTGAAAGTTTTGGAAGAACTTAGTCTTGAATTCGATGTAATTTGATGGTTTTGGCATTGTTTGAGGTGTTTTGATGATTGGAACAAGTTTGTATGATGTTATAAGAGGTGTTGGTATTTTTGGTTGAGGTCCTGGGGGCCTCGGGGTGATTTCGGATGGCTAACGGGAATTTTGGAGTTGAAAAATGCAGCAGAAAAATTGCAGAGAACTTTTGTTCTATGTGATCGCAAAGGGTTTCATGCGATCGCATAGAAGAAATTATGGGGGCTGTTTGGTTGTGCTATGCGATCGCATAGGGAATGTTGCGATCGCATAGAGTAATTTGAGACCCTGGAAATTTGTTCTATGCGATCGCATAGGGTTAAATTTGGAGCTAGAATTTTGCTCTATGCAATCGCATAGGGTTAGCTACAGTGCCCTGGAATTTTGCTCTATGCAATCGTATAGGGTTAGCTACAGTGCCCTGAAATTTTGTTCTATGCAATCGCATAGGGTTATCTACAGTGCCCTGGAATTTTGTTCTATGCGATCACAGGGCTCTAATGCGATCGCATAGAGTTAGCTACAGTGATCTGGGCAGAATATTAAAAACATTTCATCCACCATTTTTGGTCATTCTTGAGAGATTTTGGACGAGAATTGAAGAGGTTTTGACGGGAAGTGATTGGAGGTAAGTCCTATGAACTAAATACATGATTTTATTGTGAAATCATCCTTGAAATTCATGAAAATATAGCCAAATTATAAGAAATTAGGGCTTGAGATTGAAATTCTAAATTTGGGATTTGAGGGGCCATTGGTGGTCCGATTTGAGAGATTTTTGTATGTATAGACTCGTAGCGAGATAAGGAACCCGATGATGTAAAAATTTCTGAGTTTTGAGACGTGGGCCCGAGCTCGGATTTTGTCAAATCCGTGAATTTTGATATTTTTCGATTGGTTTCTATTGGGTATTGTCTCTTTAGTATAATGCAACATATTCGTTGTATTTTGGGCAGATTCGTCGCGCGAGGAAGCCAATTCGAGAGGCAAGGGCATAGCGAGCTAGACTTTTGGCTGTCTAGAGGTGAGTAATGATTTTAAATGATGTCCTGAGGGTTTGAAACTCTGGATTGCACAGTGTAGTGCTATGTTGAGATGAGACACGCGTTGTATGACGAGCGCGGGGTCATTTACTATTGGGGATTGTGACTTGGTCCATCCCGGTTGATATTTTACCGATAAAGACTTGTGGTTTTTCACCATGACTTGGGCTTATTGTCATACTTGGGCTTCGTGACGACTATTTGAAATCCTTTGTAAATTTCCATCACTATTTTCCTCACTAATCGAAATATTACTTGAACTCAGTCCAATTGAGTTATACTGTTTCATGAACTCAGCTACATTTATACTCAACTTGAGATTTGAACGATATTTCTAATGTTGTTTGAGCTGAGCATCATTGTTTTACTGATGCCCAAGGGGCTTATGATTATTTTCTGGACTGATTGAGGCTGAGGCCTATATGTGAGGATATGTTGAGGGATGTAAGGAGGCTTTCAGGCCTCGAGTGTGATATGAGAAGGCTTTAAGGCCTTATGTTGATGTGACAGGCTTTAAGGCCTTATGATATAGCGCTTGGGCTATAGGGGCCCCTCCGGAGTCTGCACACCCACAGTGAGCGCAGGGTACCCAGGTGAGTTAGGAGTGAGCCCGAGGGGCTGATGTTGTGTTTTGTGAGTTGGGAGTGAGCCCGAGGGGCTGATGTTGTGTTTTGTGAGTTGGGAGTGAGCCCGTGGGGCTGATACTGTACTGAGAGTTTGATATTGAGCCCGAGGGGAAGGTTTCAGATTATTTCTTACTTCTTGTAATTATTTGTCTTCACTATTTTAAAATAGATTTATCTGATACTTCACGTTTTTATTGTGTAAATGGTTATACTGCTTGAGATAGCGTTATTTGTGATTTTATGAGATTTCATGCTTTCAGTCATTATTTATTTTTATTACTCACTGGGTCGGAGTACTCACATTACTTCATGCACCATGAGTGCAGATACAGGCAGAGCTGAGTTCGCTCCTGAGCGCTGATTCTTTCCAGACCAGGCGGTGACTAGGAGTAACAAGGTAGTTGTTGACGTCCGTAGCCCCGTTTTCTCCCGTATCTTCTGTTATTTATGATTTTTCCAGACTTTGTAAAATTTTAGTAAACTCTGTAGTAGCTCATGACTTGTGACACCCCGATTTCGAGCTGAATCGGGATGGTTTCCTTGTTTTATCACGTTTATTTTGCACTTATGGTTATATTATCAATGATTCAGACTTATTCATGCTAATTAACTGTTAAGAGATGTATTATTGTTCTGTTGGCTGGCCTTGTGTTCACGAGAGGCGCCATCACGATCGGGTTTGGGATTTTGGGTCATGACAAGTTGGTATCAGAGCCTAGGTTACTAGGTCTCGCGAGTCATGAGCAGGTTTGGTAGAGTCTCGCGGATCGGTACAGAGACGTCTGTATTTATCCTCGAGAGGCTGCAGAACCTTTAGGAAAAACTTCATATTATTGAAATTCTTGTCGTGCGACTTTGTTGATGCGAGAATTAAATTTCTATTATTCTATTATCTCGCAGACGGCGAGGACTCGCGCTACCAGACAAGACGGACGACCACCAGTACCACCTACTGAGGCCACCAGAATCCAAACACCGAACGTCCCGGCAAACTAAAATAGTAGAAATGAACTTAAGGGAAGCAGTTAATAGGGGAACGGGGCATAAATTCTAAAAATGACCGGCTGAGTCGTTATACTCGAGGGCTCAGGTGTGTTTCGGGAAGTTTTGAGCTTAAGAAAAATTACAGAAACAACTATTTGGGTATTCTGATGTTTTCGTCTTCGCGTTCGCGGCAAAACCCACGTGAACGCGATGGATTAATTCTTACTGAAGGAAAATCCTTTTACGCGAACGCGTAGATTAGGCCGCGAACGCGAGGCAGCGGGGGTTATCCCTTCGCGAACGCGAGCTTGGCCACGCGAACGCGAAGGCCAAGTAGGCCTCGGCAAGGGGTGGGACATTTACCTTATGCGAACGCGAGGGCTCGAGGGGATCCTTCTCCGCAAATGCGAGCCCGTGTACGCAAATGCGAAGGCCTAACCAGCCTTACCCATCGCGAACGCGAAGGGTCCGCCGCGATCGCGAAGGGCATTTTCGCCCAATGATTTTTAAAAGCCAAAAACAACACTTTCGGGATTTTATAGAAATTTCATAAATCTCTTCTTCTCCAAAAACTCGTAGGCGATTTTTGAAGCATTTATTCACCATAATCTCTTGGGTAAGTAATCTTTGACTTATTTTCTTCAATTTTCGTTAACACCCATTAGATTTTTAGTCTTAAATCATGTGGATAAGGGTAGAAAATTAGGGATTTGGGTAGAGTTAAGGCTTTTTGATTAATTGTGATTTAGATCTCATTTTGGGGTCGAATTCTGAAAATAATTATATATTTGGGCTCGTGGGTGAACGGGGAATTTGATTTTGTCCAAACCTCGTATTTTGACCAAGCGAGCCCGGGGTCGATTTTTGGGTACTTGGGAAGGAAGATTAGAAAGCTATAATTTAGCATTGGAATTGAATTGTTTAGCATTTATTGATGTTATGAAGTCGATTATGTATAGATACGATTAATTTGGAGCCAAATTCGAAAGGAAAGACAGTATTTGAGGATTGAGTTGGCCGTGGAAGTTTGAGGTAAGTGTTTGGTCTAACCTTATCTTGAGGGATTAGGAGTTGCGTCTATTTGCTACGTGTTAATTGTGGAGTACGACGTGTATGCATGGTGACGAGTATCTATACATCGATGTCTAGCATGCCCGTGAGTCTTTATATTGTCATTATCATGACTTCGTTGTATCTTTCATGCCTTAGTGGTAGTTTCAATTTATGGTATAAAGTTTGTGGAAAGAATTGTGGCCTACGAACATTGAGGAGCGTTGGCTCAAGTTGTATAGCAAATTGTAAAAGAATAAGTGAAAATTGAACTTTTAGAGCATTGGCTCGAGTTGTGAAGTGAATCGTGAAGTAAAAGTGAGAAAGAGAAGAGATCATTATGTTGTCACCCTTGCCGGGATATTGTTGATTTATTTGTGACTCCCTTGTCGGGATGTTGATGTTATTGATGTTGTTCCCTTGCCAGAGTTTAATTTTTGACTTATTGTTCCCTTGTCGGGATGTTTGTTTTATATTATTGTTTCCCTTGCCGAGATATTATTGTTCCCTTACCGAAATTCCTTGTAATTATTGTTGGCTTGTAACTAGAAGCGGGTGGTATGCCTACCACAAGATATAATAAAATGGGAGCGGGTGGTACGCCTACCACAAAATATAATGAAATAGGAGCGGGTGGTACGCCTACCACAAGATATAATGAAATGAGAGCAGGTGGTAAGCCTATCACAAGATAAATGAAATGAAAGTGGGTGGTACTCCTACCACAAGATAAATGAAATGGGTGAGGGTGGCACGCCTGCCACGAGGTACATGAAATGGGATCGGGTTGCACGCCTGCAACAAGATGTGAAAAGAGAGTAAAATCCGCTTTGTTTTCTTTATTCTTGTTAGTGGTTGGATTTTGATTCCTTTATAATTCTCTTGATATTATGTTTTTACCATTATTCCCCGAAGTATGTTTCCCCCTCCCATCTTTATTTGTTTATTTCTGCTTTACTTTTCGGTGTATATTATATAACTGCACATGTTTATTTGGTAGTCTGGTCCTAGTCTCGTTACTACTTCGTCGAGGTTAGGCTAGGCATTTACCAGCATACAAGGTCGGTTGTGTTGATGCTACACTCTGCACTCTTTTGTGCAGAAACCCAGTATTGTAGACTTTGGACCGCAGTGTGATTGCTGATTCTTGATCATCAGGCGACCCGAGGTAGTCTTGTAGGTGTCCGCAGGTCTTGGCGTCTCCTTCTTTTTATTATCTCTGTTTCTTTCATGAATTTCTAGAGACAGTGTTGTATATATCTCTTTCAGACCCTCTATTTGTAGTATTCTTAGACCGTCTGTGAAACTGTGACACCGGTTCTGGGTAGTCGAGACTCAAACAGTTTTATTAGATATTCATGTTCAGATGGCTTATGGCTTCTTTCTTCCGCTTATATTATATTCCGTTGCTTAAATGTTATTAATATTATTAAAATTGCTAATGAATGTAAAATGGGAAAAAGGTAAATTGTGCAATTAATTGGCTTGTCTAGTTCGTATTAGTATGCGTCATCACGACTAATGTGAGGAGTAAGAAAACTCTTTAGGAATATGTCGGGTTATTTTGTAAAAATAAATTAAATTCTTTCTTGATTACATAACTCGACATTTATTTTGAACCAAAATAAAAAATCAAATTGTTCACGTATTGTGAACCGGAGGGAGTAGGTTGGATTTAGCTTTTGTTGGAGTCAAAGCTAGATTTTCTTTTTAAAACAACAGCAAATATAAGAAGTGACGGTGCGTAATGTATTTTGCGCTCACACGCATACGTATGTTATTTCAAATGTAGCTATATATCTTATTGTTTCATTTATTGTTATCAAGTTTGAGCCCTTCTTTTTGAACGGCCTACGCAATGCTAGTCTGAATATAATCGAGTTTCAATGCAGGTATTAGATAACAAATGGGAAACAAGTATATATATATGCAATTATTTGTCCGTTGATGCATATTTTTCTTTCTTATTTATATAATTTTGATATTGACAAAAATAAAGGAAAAAGTCAAAAAGATATAGGAAGTGTTAAGAGCTTAGCTTTAGTGGTAGATGTGTCCTGAAAATGAGAAAAAAGCTTCATAAAGAAACAAAGCAACGTTCTTTTGGTCTCCTTGAAATTCTCCATTTTTTACTTTTGCTTTTTGGGTACAAACCCATCCATCTTTCAGAAGAAACTCAGATTTCTTGCCTTTTGGAACATCATTTGTCACTTCTACAGTTCTACCACTGTCAGCTAAGAACCAACCCCTTTTGCTCTATTTTATTAGCCGGTTTTTCAAGAACAAAAATTCAAAATAATGTTTGGTTACGAAATTTTTTATTTTTTGCAAATTTTTCGAATTTGAAAAAAATGCTGTGAACTAGTTTTTCAAAAAATTGGAAAGTTGGTATTTTTAAGTTTTACAAATTTACCCTATATTATTCTACTCCTCTAGACAATTTTGCTGATGGGCCCTTGAACTAATTATTTCAATTATATAAATGTTTATTTTCAGGTCACATTCAAAAAAAAAAAGATAACTAAAACTTTATTATTTTTGGCCAAATAAAAATATCTAGCCTAAATAATGTAGTTCTATCCAAGTTTTATTATAAATTATATTCGAATTTTTTTTATCTAAAATGTTCTATTCTTAAAAAGGTAAAAAAATATTTATTTTTCAAAAAAATACCACATAGACAGAAAAATCCACGTGTTAGGTGAGTGCACTCACATTTTTTGACACATCAGCGTCTAGGGGGTAATTAAGACCGAACATAGTTCGAGGAGGATATTAATAATCTGAGCCAAATTTAAGGATGGTTTAAGATATTTTTCCTTTTATTTTCTTTATCATTCTAAACTAGTAACCTACACAAGATGGTGACACATAACTAGTGTAAAATCATTTAAGCTCAATGTATTACTATAGTATTATGTTGGATTCATTTTAACCTCTTCCTTAAATACCATGTTTGTTTTTATTGTTACTTAAATTTTATTATATTGTATCGTTAAATTCTTCGTTACGACAAAAAGTATCACTTTACGTAACAATTGACTTGGTGGGGTCGCGTCGTTATCTTTTTTTTCTTCTCATCTTGCCCTTCATTAGTAATAAACAATTTTATTTTATCATTTCTAGTGTCTTTTTATATAATAATTCAACATCGTATCATAATTTTTCTTTATAATATTGCAAGTTTATTCTTCATATTGCTGGTGTGTGATATCATAAAACGATGTCAAACAATATAGTTTATCCAAATATTATTTTCATCAAACAATACAGTACTATATAATACAATACGATACAATATTATAAAATGATAAGTAACAACCATCCAAACAAGCTGTATTGGTCTATTTCAATAAATGATCTGAAAAACGAATAGAGATAAAGAATAAATTGAGGAAATGTAAAATTTAACTTAGGGGTCGTTTGGTAGGGTGCATAAGAATAATGCTGAATATGGTGTATTAGTAATGCTGATATTAGTTATGCTTGCATTAGTTATGCTGATATTAGTTACGCTGACATATTTCTTATTCATTGTTTGGTTTGATGTATTAAAGTATTGCACAATTTCTAAAAGAATTGTTTATTTATAAAAATGCCCTCAAAACTAGTCCACACTCTAACTTTTTAAAAGAAACATATGTTGAGAAATATTATTATATGAAATTTAAAAAAAAAAATTATTTTATTTGTATACCTATATTGCAAAATAAAATTAAATATTTATTTATAAAAAAAGGAAAATATGCTAAGTATTTATTTACTTACTAGGGATATAGATTTATTTCTCACTATTTGAATTATTTTGAACTTGCATTAATATACTAAATAGCATATTTTAATTAAAGCATAAATTTTGAAGGACAATTTTGTCTTTCACTAAGACAATACATGCATTAAAACCCATTGCATTGCTAATACCATTGTTTTCTATGCATTAGTTATGCATAAGATAATACCAAATATGATGTATAACTAATGCTTGTATAATTAATGCATAAGTTAAAAATATCTACCAAACAATGTATTATTAATACACAAAGCTAATGCATGCATTAGCTTATCTAATGCATCCTATCAAACGACTCCTTAGTCAAATAATATGTGTAACGAATTTATTAAATAGTTTTGTGTGATAAAACAATGGACATAATGTAGTGTTATTATTTTAGAAGGTTTAAACAGTATACAATAATAACATACTCAGTATTATCTCACATCGTGGGGTAAGTTCTAAACAGTATAGACGCCCCTAAAATAATAATCGGCACAGTTAAGGGTCAGATTTACCCCTCTACTATCATAAATAGGCCTTATTTATCCTCCGTTTATGTTTTCTATCAAAAATATCCCTACCGTTATATATTAGAGTCATATTTACCCTTGCACGTTAAAAGTTACATCCCTTCTTTTAAAATCCGGCAAAGGGCCAAATATACCCCTCTACTTTTAAAAAATAAAAAAAAATATTTTTCAAAAACAAAAATATTTTGTTGAAAATAACTTTTTCAATTTTTAAAAAACAAAAATATTTTGTTAAAAAATAATTTTTTTTCTGTTTTAAAAAAAATCAGTTTATACAAATTTGTTTTTTCAATTTTTACAAAAAGAAAATCTTTAAAAAAACTGAAAAAAATGAAGAAAAAGACATTTTTCAAAAACGAAAATATTTGTTGGAAATATTTTTTTCAGTATTAAAAAAATGAAAATATTTTGTTAAACTGAGTAGATACTGAAAAGATTTTGCAAAACAAATTGTAAAAACTAAAAAAAATCATTTTTTAACAATTTTTTTTTTTTTGTAAAAACTGTAAAAACTGAAAAAATAATTTCGTTTTTTTAATACTGAAAAAAATATTTCCAACAAAATATTTTCGTTTTTTGAAAAATGTTTTTTTTTTATTTTTTTTCAGTTTTTTTAAAGATTTTCTTTTTGTAAAACTGAAAAAATAAATTTGTATAAACTCATTTTTTTTGAAAAACAAAAAAATAATAATTTTTTAACAAAATATTTTCGTTTTTGAAAAATATTTTTTTTTATTTTTTTATTTTTTAAAAGTAGAGGGGTATATTTGGCCCGTTGCCGGATTTTAAAAGAAGTGATGAAGTTTTTAACGTGTAAGGGTAAATATGATCCTAATTTATAACGGTATAGATATTTTTGATAGAAAACGTAAACGGAGGATAAATAAGTCTTATGATAGTAGAGGTACAAGTAAGATCCTTAACCGTAATTGGTAAATTTATATATATATATATATATATATATATATATATATATATATATATATATATATATATATATATATA
>MU693381.1:54108-83976 GCA_026770625.1 Nicotiana glauca
ATTTTTTTTTTTTTTTAAATGTGCATCCGTGAATTTTACCGACCTACAATCCCTTGTTTTTCTTTTTAAGGTTGACTAGCTAGTTTATTAGATGTTCCAATGCACCAAGTCGAAGAGATGCTGAGATTTTGTCAAATACTAATAAGCATAATAATAATTTAGTAATATATTATCAGGTCAAAATTAATTAAAGCTATTGTCCCAATTATAATGTACTAGCGCTTAAAAAGTATGCATTTCGTCACGAGGAATCTTGTTAAAAGTCAAAATCTTTTATATCACTGAGAGTCAACTTTTAAAGGGGGCAAAGTATAGTACTGCAAGACAAACATGTGTGATACAAAATGACATAATCGAACATGTTTATATACAAGAAATTAGTCAATTATTAAAATAAAACATAGCAAATAAAAGTACACAAAGATATTCTATGACACCCGATGAAAATTTCACATTGACAAAAATATGGAAGAGATGATGGGTATTGTTTACCCTTTAAATTGGATAACAACTAAATTTATAAGTGGTTTTAAGGATACGTAATTTCACTTGGCACAAACAGAGAAATATTAGAATTAATATTAAAAATTAGTAATAAAATAAAACAAACTAATGTGACGAATAACTGAAGACCCCAAGCTAGATCGCCCTCGAACAACAGAGTATGCTAGAAAAGTATAAATTGAACAACAGAGCTTAAGAGAGAAAAATATAGTATATTGCTTAATTATGCGTGAATATCTGATGATTACAAAATGATTAGGACCCTCTCTTTATATAGTAGAGAAATCATATTTATGGTATAATTCTAATTACATAAGGAAATCTCATGATTGGCTAAATGTCGGTCTTGACTTGATACGTGCCGAGATTTTCGTCACGATCATTACCCGATCACGGATATCTCGGCTTTCTGTTATTCGACCTAGTAGCTTCCTTCGATCTCGCTCGATCTCTTTCTCGCTTCAGTCTCAATCAAAGATGGTCTCGATCCTGATCGTCCATTGATCCACGAGCTTATCAATCCATCTCCGTACCATGGTCCGATATAACCGAGGCCGAGCCTTATCCGCCACCCTGATTTTGGTTAGTCATACAAAATTAAGCAAGCTGTATTTTATCCGTTTACAGATAGTCCCCTCATTTTTTGGAGTTCAATGACAAGAAACGAATTGAGTCTTCCCTCGGTTTATCATGATGTAAGCATCGTGACGCAAACAACAGATGTTACTGAAATGTCTCGTCGGTATAGTTCTCTAGGCATTTAATGCTTGTCAGTTGATGGTCGGCCACCACCGGCACTGAACTGCCGCTTTCAACCTATAAATGCATCTTCCTTCATCTTTCAAATTTTACTCACAAATTTTCATCCCTTTAATTTTCAAAATCTTTGCCTTCTTCAGAGCTCTATATTTTCAGATCTCTGAATTTCCTTACTTGTTCCATCGCAAAACACCAAGATTTCAATCTCTATTCTCCCTTGCTTATAAAAAATGGCCAACACATCTAAACACCATGTGAAGTCTGCGAACCAGAAATTCTGAATAAGGAATTCTGTTAACCCGAGGGAAGGTGTTAGGCACCCCCAGATTCCGTGGTTCTAGCACGGTCGCTTAAACTATTATAATTGGCTTATTATCTGATTTTAATACATGTTTTAGCCTATGGCATATTTTAAACTATTAACCATTTTTAATTAATTTTTTAAAGAAGATTGAACGTCATTTAAAATATGTCTTTGGATCGTGTCACATGAAATGCACTCGCAATTCGAAACACATTTTATTCAATATTTTAGGATTTGGATTTGGGTCACATGAAATGCACACCCGAGTTTAGGAAAGTAATATTATTAAAATAACGCGCCTAAAACAACTACGCATTTTTTACTTTGCGAGGGCCATGAAAAACTCGCTAAATGGCGCGCCTCGATTTCTAAGGATAAAAATTAATTGAGCGAGGGCCATGCATTTTGAGATTTTATTTGGCACAACACACCTCGATTCCAATTTTTAAAGGAAATTCAAAACTAAGCTTTTGAGGGCCATAAACTATGCCTTCTTAAATATGGCTCGCCTAAACTCTACTTTAGGGGAATCTAATTAATTAATAAAGACTAATGGAATTTCGTTTTAAGCCAAAGTTTAAACCAAACTTAGCAACTAATGGATTGACAAAGAATAAAACTAAGCGTTTCTTTCATCAGACAAGATCTGGACCAGCGACAGACCCAATTAAAAGAGTGCATCTACTTATGAAAATTACACGAGGGAACTGGCCCAACGAGAAGTCCAAGTCAAGGATACAGAGTCAACAAATACCAAGAAGTTGAGCATAACTGGGCTAGAGCAAGTAGCCCAGTTTTGTAATTCATGGTCAAAGCGTGAAGCAGTATGCATCTTTCATAAAAAATGCAAAAAATATTGAGCAAATGTTGGCAATCTTTTAAACAAAGGCAAAGTACACTTTTGAGGTCAACATGCATTCTGCAATAAAAGTAAGCTTCCTAATGTGACAAAAGCTTGTTTGACAGATTGTTTCATAATTTAGCATCCCAAATCCAAAATACACGAATTATACCTAAACATTCTAAATTATATGTCATGTTTTTAAAAAAATGGAAAGAGGTATATGAGCATGCCTTTTCTCATTTTTTTAGTCAACAATAAACCTTCATTGTGATAGAACACACATAACCAAACACATAAGAGTCTATCACATATCACTGTTGAAACTAGCACACTTAATGAATCTACCTTAAAATATTATAACTATCCGAAACAAATGTAAAAAATGCAGCAACATGAGTTGAATCTGTTCAGATGCCCATACCAACATTTAAGAAAGATGAAAAAATAACAGGTTTAACAGTCCATTCCTAACACCTGATAAGAGTATTCAAATACAAATAAGATTAAACTAACAGAACCTAAAGTTTAAATATAAGCTCAATACATATTTGACATTCATGACCTAAATGAATACAGGAGAGAATGTAATGAAAACGTGAATTGATTGCATGTATGTTCAACCAAACTAATACCTGCACCTCCAACAAGGCTTTCAAATTAAAGCTTTCATATATTGACAAAGGTCCAAGATGTACCTGGTTACAGCAAATGGACTAAGTGAAATGAGCTAGAGAAGGATACAACAAAAATAGAAGCAGCAATGAACCAGTAACAGCAACAGGAAAATAGCCAGCAAAACCAACTCGAAACCAACAAATGGAACAGTAGGAGACCAATAAATCAGAACCCAATATTCAAGCCACACTCAGACCATTTCAGAAATATAACTATGGAGTTTTCAAAGTTCTAACTAGCACAAGAGAATCAGAAATCAAAAATCAAAGCAGAATTTTGTAGTTTTCAATAATGGAATTTAGAATTTTCAAAGAAATTCAACCATTTTAGCTTTTCAGGAATTTTTTCTCTCTAAAATCTCGATCTCTCTCTGTGTATTTTCAGCCCTTTTAATTCTGTAGGCTCTAAAATCTACCTTGCAAGACAAGAATGGCATGCCTTTATAGGCAAGATATTCGGGCAGCCCTGCTGATTTTTAGTTTACCCCTTAGGTCCTTTTTTGATTTATGCTTTTTGCTTAAAAGTCCCTAAAATCCTGACTTGTTTTTCAAGTTATACTACCTAAAAGTTTGAAATTGGTTAAAAACCCCTGCTAGAGGCTTCTAAATTAGTTACCTTGAGGATTCCCCTAGTTAGACTACCTATATTGCCCCTGATTACCCCTGTATTTACCGCTAGTCTACCAAACAGACTTGGGCTCAACCAGCCGGGTATTTTAAACTAGGTCACAAAGGGCTTAAAGAGCCCAAACTGCTTCTAAATTGACCCCAATGAACAAACAATCCAATTCAAGTTCTGCCCAGGTTTTGACAAGGCCAAATTAACTCATTATAGATATTATCTTAATATTTACGAGTTAAGAGATAAAAACAAAACTAGTCCTGAATCAAATTACTTCTAATTAACAAATTTTAAGACCTACTAGACAATTAGAAATGGACCCAAAATATTCAAGCACACAGAAGCCTAAGGTGACTACAAAGTAAAACCAAATCAAGAACAAATAAGAAAAGAAGATGAAATAAAAAAAACACAGAAGAAGAAAAAAAAATATAAACAAAATGAGATGAACAAGGAAAAATACCTAGAAAACTAGTGAAAACTAATTCACGAACCATGGCAAACTACTTCGAATCATTGACCAAAATAGCCTTTAATCATGTGTTCTCATGTGAAAACACACGAATAAGGCCTATTATAGTCAAAATCATCAATAAACCCCCTTGACTGGACTTTATGTATTTTAGGGTTTTCTTTCAAAGCTATATTCGAAGAACCTGAGGATGATTTTAGGGAAAGCTTTTATGGATTTGATATGAGGGAGGTGAGGAGGCTTCATGGTATAAATTTGGGGCTGGTCAGAGGTGGCGTCGCCACCGGAGAAAATCGTTGTGGCGCTAGAATTTTAGAGATTCGAAGGGTTCCAGTGGGAGTTGATGAAAGATAATGGTAAATTCGTGATGAGGGGGAGACAAGGGTGTTGTGGTGTAAATTTGGTTAGGATTGGACACCGGCCACCGCTGTAGGCGATTTCCGGCAGTGATAGACGACGAATCAGGGCAGAGGGAGGCGGTCTCTAGGGTTTGACGGAGAAGAGAGATGAGGGGGTGGGGGATCATTAGGACATACATATGGACACACTAGCTTTCCCACCGTTGGATCTAGAAAACCTCGACGACCAAGATTCATTTTAAATAAAACGGCGTCGTTTGGTCATCTAGGTGGGAGACCGGGGTTAGGGGTGACTGGGCCGGGTAAGAGGTTTGTTTGGATGGGTTCCAGGGATTTTTGATTTGGGCAGGTGAACTACATCTGGACTGGCCCCAAAATTGGGTCTTTAATAGACCCAGACTTTTCCTCTTTTTTCCTTTTTAATTCAAAATTAAAGCCTCCCCCCTTTTTTCTTTTTTCTTTCAAAAATAATAAAATAAATATCTGAATTAAACCCTAGGACCTAATTAAACAAATTAAACTTAAATGATGGTTAACACAATTAATTAAAGCAAATTAAAGAAAGACTAACAAAATTCAATGCTAAAAATAAAACAATTTTTGTGATTTTTGTATTTTTGTAAAACCCTAATTACCAATTAATCTAAAATATATAAAATTAAATCCTAAACATGCATGCAACGTATTTTTTGTATTTTTTGTGAATTATATAAAAAATGCACACAGAAATGCAAACAAACATGAAAATTATGTAATTAAATCCTAAAAATCAAATAATTAAAAGAAAAATCCTAAATCTAAGAATTTTGTAGGAGTAATTCACGTGAGGCAAAAATCACATGCTCACAGCTGCCCCTCTTTGCTCGGAGACACGAAGGGTTGTCAGGCAAAGATAAATGAGCAATTATGAGGGATTTTTGCCCGCTTGGCACTCCATGGGAAGCATTTTTTGAAAAATATTTGACCGAACCTTGCTTCAAAGGTTGCCTACATATCCTTGGCTATAAAGGAATCAGGTCAGTGTAGTTCTGGAAGTTTTGGTAGCTGGGACTACCGGGAGCTGTGATTTCATTGCTGTTGCTGCTGCTACTGCTTGCTGACCTCCTTATTACATCAAAAGGAAAATCAAATCTAAGCTAGGTATGCCTATCAACTACGACTTACAAGATTCATATCTATAAATCTTTTGAAGCTTGATCTTGAGTCTTAGCTGATTTTACTGTGGGCCCCGATCTGAATCTTGATGCTCGCAAGCTGTAGGTGCTGGTTTTTTCTTCAACATTTGGATCAAAGCGGGACATCCAAAGCTTGTGACTTCAATTAAATTTTGAGCAATCCGCATCTTTGTCTGTTTCAGCATTTTGAATTCACTTCTTTTTATTCTTTTCCTTTATTCTGGATTAAGACTCATTCTTTCGGTCATCTCGAATCCTGTGCCTTGCTAGAAAACCTGTTTGGACACCAAAACAAATAAACGAACGAAATTTTTATGCCCTAGTTTTCACCAGGAAAATTTCGTGAGTTATTTGCAATACAAATCTAAACTACTTTTCATTGAAAGCAATAAAAATCTAGATTGTGTATCCTTGGGAATGAAGCCTTAAATTGGGAAGATTACTAGGTTACGCTGGAAAATGACTGGGTTATGCCAAAAAAGAAAAAGGTCCTCGGGTTATGCCGGGGAGATCCACGGGTTATGCCGGGATAAAAGAAAAAAGTCCTTGGGTTATGCCAGGTAGGTCCACGGGTTATGCCGGGATAAAATAAAATGGTCCTTGGGTTATGCTAGGGTGGTCCACGGGTTATGTCAGGATAAAAGAAAAGGATCCTTGGGTTATGCAGGGAGGTCCACGGGTTATGCCGGGATAAAAGAAAAATAGTCCTTGGGTTATGCTAGGGAGGTCCACGGGTTATGCCGGGATAAAAGAAAAAGGCTCCTTGGGTTATGCCAGGGAGATCCACAGGTTATGCCGGGATTAAAAGAAAAAGGTCCTTGGGTTATGCCAGGGAAGGTCCACGGGTTATGCTGGGATAAAAGAAAAAGGCTCCTTAGGTTATGCTAGGGAAGTCCACGGGTTATGCCGGGATTAAAAGAAAAGGCTCCTTGGGTTATGCCAGAGAGGTTCACGGGTTATGCCGGGATTAAAAGAAAAATGCTCCTTAGGTTATGCCAGGGCGATCTACGGGTTATGCCGGGATTAAAAGAAAAAAAGCTCCTTGGTTTATGCCAGGGAGGTCCACGGGTTATGCCGGGATAAAAGAAAAATGGTCCTTGGGTTATGCCAGGGAGGTCCACGGGTTATGCCGGGATTAAAAGAAAAAAGCTCCTTGGGTTATGCCAGTGAGGTCCAGGGGTTATGCCGGGATTGAAAGAAAAAAGGCTCCTTGGGTTATGCCAGGGAGGTCCACATGTTATGCCGAGATTAAAAGAAAAAGACTCCTTGGGTTATGCTAGAGTGGTCCACGGGTTATGCCGGGATTAAAAGAAAAAAGCTCCTTGGGTTATTCCAGGGAGGTCCACGGGTTATACTGGGATTGAAAGAAAAAAGGCTCCTTGGGTTATGCCAGGGAGGTCCACGGGTTATGCCGGGATTAAAAGGAAAAGGCTCCTTGGGTTATGCCAGAGAGGTCCACGGGTTATGCCAAGATTAAAAGAGAAAGGCTCCTTGGGTTATGCCAGGGAGATCTACGGGTTATGCCGGGATTAAAAGAAAAAAGGCTCCTTGGGTTATGCTAGGGATCAAAGAAAAAAGGTCTCGGGTTATGCCGGGGAGGTCCACGGGTTATGCCTGGATATCTAGGGAATAGGGCCTTATGCTACCATGATTTTGGATTTTTTTTTTAATATCATCATTCTTCATTTCATTTTTAGTAGAAAATGCAAGAAAGAATTTGGGAGAAACTTCCTTTTTGGTTAGTTCCCCGCTGCAAAGCTTTTTCAGCATTTGCACATTTTTTTTCCCTTTTGGTTGTATCTGCTTTTTGCACAGTTGCTTGAATTGCACTTGTTTCAAATTTTCAAATAAAAAATAATTGTTAGTTTGAAATTGTGATTGGTTTTGTGGCCTTGATCGTCTCAATTGCTTGATCCTGGCCCAACTTCTATTGAGAATCTCTGCTGCTTGCTGGTTTTGAAGATTCATCTCTCTTTCAAACCGAAAGTCTCAACCTTTAGGATTTCATAAAGACTCGCCCACGTGGGGCTTCGACCCTTTCACTTTATTCTGCCTTTAGGACCTTTGCCCTTGACCTTCTTTTCCTTTTCAATAACTTTGCTTTCAGAGCATTAGCCATCATGGCCAGTCAGGATTGGCTTGATGCACCCGCCGAGGCTGGGTACTTTTCTTTAACTTTTCTTAGGGAGAGCCCTGTAAAGCCAGTCCTGCCACCTTTTCTTTGTATTAGTTTCGGGAACAGAGTTAGACCGAAAGTGATTCAAGGAAAAAGTAAACAAAATGCAAGAAAATAAATTTAAAGAGAAGCGTCCCTTTCGGGGAGAAAGAAGGACTTATCTGCGGTGCATGTAGACTTCAAATAGACATGACATACTTCTTGGACTGTATGCCCGACCCGCACAAACTTTAACAACTTCTCATAAACTCATTGAACCGTGTTTCAAAACCAGGGAATCTTGCCAGGACTCTTTCAGTGGTTGGAGATGTCTTCTATTCGGCCGACGGTGCCTTTTACGGGTTTTCGCCAATCGACCTCTGTTATTTCTCTTATCACCGTCGCCCGATAGTGCTCTTTACTAGTTTTCACTAAACGGACTCTCTCATTTTCAATTTCTCTACTCATCGTTGCCTTATGGTGCCCGTAGGTTTTCACCGATAAGACTCTCTCATTTTATTTCTCTCAATTTGACTGCATCAGATTCCAACAATGTTTTTTCCGATTCCAACGCCTTTGCCAATTGATCAGAAGGACTTGGACAGGGTTTGGGTAAAAATAATCTGGATGGATTTACAACTTTGGAACCGTTTTGGTGGGCTCATTGCTGAGCCATTATATCATCTGCCCCAGTTTCACTTTTTGGGAGGAATTGGGAATTTTGTTTCGGTGTGACTGAACCCCAGAGAGAGGTTTACAATGTATCCTTTCGAAATCAAGTCAGACGTAGTTCAGGTAAGCATTTTGTTTTTTATTTTATTTTTTTGTGTTTTTTCCCCATCATTTTTCATTCATTTTCTTTAATTTTTTTATTTTTATTTTTAATAGTACTTTCGGGTTCCAAAGAGGGTGATCAAGGAAAGTAACCGGCTCAAAGGGTTTACAAAATATTGATAGTATTTGGATAGCAAGAATGAAAGGCTTTGTCATCCCAATTGAACAAAGTCATTACTGCAGAAAACCTAGACATAGTACCTTTTTACTACATCCTCATCCATAGCTGATTTGGGATCATTTCCTTCGATATCGCCCGGATACAATGTTCCTCTCGGAAATATATTTCTGATGATGTATGGGCTCTTCCAATTAGGAGCAAACCTTCCTTTTGCTTCCTGGTGATGAGGAAGAATACACCTTAACACAAGTTGTCCTACTTCAAAATTCCTGGGCCGCACTTTCTTGTTAAAAGCACGTGCCACTCTTTGTTGGTACAACTGCCTGTGACAGACCGCGACCATCCGCTTTTTATCAATTAAGGTTAGTTTTTCCAGATGAGTCTTGACCCATTCACTGTCTTCGATTTCAGCTTCAACAATGATTTAGAGGGAAGGGATTTCCATCTCCGCGGGTATCATGGCCTCAGTGCCATAAACTAAAAGGTATGGAGTTGGTCCTACCGATGTGCGCACCGTTGTGCAATATCCCAGTAACGCGAAAGGAAACTTTTCATGTTATTGCTTGGAGCTCTGAATCATCTTTCTCAAAATCTTCTTGATGTTCTTGTTTGCTGATTCAACAGCAACATTGGCTTTGGGACAGTAGGGAGTAGAGTTCCTATGCGTTATTTTGAATTGTTCGAATATTTCTCCCATCAAATGACTATTCAGGTTTGCAGCATTATCTGTAAAGATGGTTGCGGGAATGCCAAAATGAAAAATAAGATTGGAGTGCACAAAATATACCACAACTTTCTTAGTGACCAATTTGAGAGTGATGGCTTCAACCCACTTCGTGAAGTAGTCAATGGCAACTAGTATGAATCTGTGCCCATTTGAGGCTTTTGGCTCAATCGGCCCAATGGCGTCCATGCCACAAGCAACGAATGGCCAAGGCGCTGACATGGGATGTAGTTCTGTGGGAGGTGCATTAATCAAATCACCGTGCACCTGACACTGATGGAACTTCCGGACAAAGGTGAAGCAGTCCCTTTCCTTTGTTATCCAGTAATAGCCCGCTTGAAGGATTTTCTTTGCTAAAACATACCCATTCATGTAGGGTCCGCACACTCCCGCGTGTACTTTATGCATGATCCTTCCGGCCTCTTCAGCGTCAACACATCTTAAAAGGTTGAGATCGGGGGTCACCACTTAAGAAGAAACCACTTGTGTGCCGTCTGATGGTTCTCTTTTGGTCTCCACTGGCTTGCTCGGGGTATTTTTGCATTTTTAGAAACCTTTTGATGTCATGGTACCATGGTTGGGTGTTTGGTTTTTCCTCGACCGTATTACAGTAACCGTGCCTTTCCCTGATTTGGATTTCCAAGGGATCAATATGGGCATTGCCTGGGTAGGGCAACATAGAGGCCAGAGTGGCGAGTGCATCAGCTAGTTCATTATGACAACGAGGGATGTACCTGAACTCTATTGACTTGAACCGCTTGCTATGATCTTCCACATGTTGCCGATAGGGAATAAGTTTAACATCTCGGGTTTCCCATTCTCCTTGGGCTTGCCGAATAATCAGATCCGAGTCTCCCATAACCAAAAACTCTTCAACATCTTGGTCGATCGCCATGTTCATACCCATAATGCAGGCTTTATACCAAGCAGTGTTGTTTATGCAGAAAAATTGAAGCCTGACTGTGGGCGAGATCAAGACCCAATTCCAACACCTTTTGCGTTTACCGCCCCATCAAAGAACATTTTCCAAGCATGGGTGTATTCAGAAATTGCTTCTATTGAATTTACCTCTTCATCTAGGAAGTAAGTGCTCAACAGTTGGTATTCATCATCAGCTAGGTTTTTAGCCAAATGATCTGCCAACACCTGGGCTTTCATTGCGGTGCGAGTGACATAGACTATGTCAAATTCCGTGAGCAGAATCTGCCATTTTTCTAATCTCCCTGTGGGCATCAGTTTTTGGAATATGTATTTCAAAGGATCCAACCTGGTTATGAGGTAGGTGGTGTATTCTTGCAGATAATGTCTCAGTTTCTGAGCGACCCAAGTTAAGGCACTATAGGTACTCTCCAAAAGAGTATACTTAGCTTCATAGGTAGTATATCGCCTGTTCTTTCTTCCTGGTTACATCATGTTGTCCGAGGACACAACCGAAAGAATTTTCCAAGACCGTCAGGTACAAGAAAAGAGGCCTCCCTGGCTCTGGTGGGACCAAGACTGGCAGATTTGACAGATATTCCTTGATCTTATCAAAAGCTTCTTGAAATTCGTCCATCCACTTGATTGCTGCACCTTTTTTCAACAATTTGAATATGGGCTCGCATGTGGTTCAACTGAGCAATGAATCGACTGATATAGTTTAATCTGCCCAACAAGCTCATCACATCTTTCTTGGTTCTCGGAGGAGGCACATCCCGGATAGATTTTATTTTTGTTGGATCTAACTCGATACCTTTCCAACTGACTGTGAAGCCCAAAAGTTTGCCGGATGGGACTCCAAACACACATTTGGCTGGGTTCAGCTTCAAATCATATTTGTGAAACTGCTCGAAGAATTTTCTCAAATCTCGGACGTGGTCATCCTGGGTTTTGGACTTGATGATTACGTCGTCCACATACACCTCTATCTCTTGATGCATCATATTATGGAAAATTACGGTCATGGCCCTCATGTAGGTCGGCCCAGCGTTCTTCAGACTAAACGGCATGACTCTGTAACAGTATGTACCCCAGGGTGCGGTAAAGGCTATTTTCTCTGCGTCTTCTTCATCCATCAACACCTGGTGATATCCTGCGTATCAGTCCACGAAGGACTGTATCTCATGTTTGGCGCAGTTATCAACAAGGATGTGGATATTGGGCAAAGGGAATTTGTCCTTGGGACTTGCCTTGTTTAAATCTCTGTAATCCACACACAACCGAGTCTTCCCGTCTTTTTTTGGAACTGGGACTACATTAGCTAGCCATGTGGTGTACCTAACCACTCGGATCACCCCTGCTTTCAACTGTTTCGTGACCTATTCTTTGATCTTGTCACCGATATCAGTTTTGAACTTTCTTTGCTTTTGCTGGACCGGGGGGTAATAGGGGTAAGTTGGCGACTTATGACCCGCCAGATCAACACTTAGCCCTGGCATGTCGTCGTACAACCAAGAAAACACATCTTTGAACTCAAACAGGAGTTGGATTATTGCATCCCGGGTCTTCTCGTCCGTGTGAATGCTTATCTTGGTTTCCCTGATTTCTTCAGAACTTTCCAAGTTAACAGACTCAGTATCATTTAAGTTTGGCTTAGGTTTATTCTCAAATTGTTCCAATTCTCAATTTATTTTCCTAAAAGCCTCTTCTTTATCGTATTTCGGTTCTTGGTTCATTATTTCATAATTAGACAGTGTATTTGGATCTGGGCATGAAGTCCACAAGCATGTCATGTTATTTAAAGCCACATTATTAGAACTAAAAGAAGAAATAAAAGAGAAAAATAGCAAAATCAGAAAGAATAAAGAAAGATGAACGATGAAATGTTGATTTCATTTCTTGGAATTTGAAGATAACAGGGTTTACATTTTGGAAATTCAAAGACAAGAAACTAAAGAAAACATCTGAGTTACACCCTGGAATAACTTGCGATGCAGAAAAAGTGGCAGGACAGGTCTACCGGGACTCCCACCTGATTGGGAATGGCGTAGCCTTCCAATTCTGTAGCTTGGCGTTTGGTCCCATATACAGCACCTCAGTGGTGCTTGAGCCCTCTCCTGGCTGAACTATGTGGGTTTCATATAGTATCTTCCTCATTGCCCCACATATCTCTTCAATCTCTTCGGCCGTAAAGGCTTCATCCTCTTCTTCTTCATTGTATTTTGGCTTGACAAAGGTCTCATAAAAATGTGGAAGTGGTTGCAGAAAAACCCATCTGTCATTCTTTTTATCGTCAGCCAAATTTATGTCATCTAGAGTAGGTTGGAAGCCTATCCCGAAGACCTTCTCACTGGTAGGCAGGGTAACTGGTTCAGCTATTCCCTGCAAGGACTTTCCAAGTCCCTTCCCTGGTTTGAAACCATGTCGTATCATTTCTTTAGCCACCATAATTGATGCATTGGAAAGGAAGGGTTGGGGGCAAGGGTTTCTCTCTTCATACTGGTCTGCTACCACAACTTCAAAGGCCTGATAAACTATATGCTGGTTGCCTTCTCTCACTTCAATGCATGAGACTGAAGGGTCTCGATAAATTGACTGCTCGTCCTCCCCATGGACCATGATTTCTTGATCCTCATGCTTAAATTTTACCATTTGATAAAGAGTGGAAGGTACAACCCCTGCTGCGTGGATCCATGGTCTCCCCAAAAGAAAGTTATAGGATGTGTCCATGTCTAAAACTTGGAAAGTCACCTCAAAGTCCACTAGGCCAATGGTTAGAATTAGATCGATCTCTCCAACCGTGTCCCTTTTGATACCATTGAAGGCTCATACGCAGACATTGTTGGGACGAATCCTTTCAGTCCCAATTTCCATGCGCTGTAGTGTTAAGAGTGGGCAGATGTTCACCCCAGAACCTCCATCCGCCATAACCCTTTTCATGTAGTACCCTTCACATTTGACAGTTAAGTGCAGGGCTTTGTTATATGCAGCCCCTTCTGGGGGCAGGTCATTCTTGCTGAAAGAGATCTGGTTGATCGCGAAAAATCTTTCCGGCCATTTTTTCTAAATGCTCCATAGAAGTCTCAACGGGCACGTATGATTCATTGAGGGTCTTGATTAATACCTTCTGGTGTTCGGGGGATTTCATCAACAAATATAGCAAGGAGACTTGTTCAGGAAACTTTCGAAGTTGGTCAACCACTTCATAATCCGCCATCTTCATTTTTTGAAAGAAAGCTTTCACCTCTTCGGCACTCACGTGTTTTTTAGCTGGGAAGTGCTTCTTGGTGGTGTTGTTCACTTCTTCCAAATTGGAGTACTCCCCCACAAGGTAATTTTCTTGAACCTCTCCTGAGATTTCTTTGCCCTTATACGTCACCACTGTTCTATGGTAGTTCCAAGGCACCGCGGTAGGATCTATCATGGGCCTCTATGGCGCGCAGCCAATAACCACGAGCTCACTCAGCCTTGGTGAATTAATTGGCCCCCGCACCATATAAGATCCCTTGGGCACGTATATTTGGGTTGTCTTGTTCAGTTCAAATCTCCTGGGAGGACTCAAAGTCATTTGCTTTTCCTTGTGGCCCCGAGGGACATAGAGAACAACATCTTTTGCGGGTGCTGCCCCAGTTCCTGCTTCAATTTTCTTCTCTGATTTTGAGTGGGCGGTTTTGTTCTTTTTTCTCCCCTCTGTCTTGCTTTGGGGAAGTTTTTAGTTTCCTCTCTACATCAGCAATGGAGATGATGACCTTCAATGCTGGGTCAAATTCCTTATTTTCACAGATCATTCCGACTACCGGCCCCTTGTTGTGGGCCGTCAGTGGGTTGTTGGTCACATTGGGGATATCCTCATCCCTTAACACTATCGTACTCTGTTCTATCAAATCCTCCACGGCTCTTTTCAATGTCCAACAGTTTTCTGTATCATGCCCCTCAGCTCCTAAATGATAAACGTATTGGGCGCCCCGTTGGTAGGAGGGGTGATTCTGGGTTTTGCCTGTTTGGAGGTACGAGCTGCAGCAAACCCATTTGGACAAGCTTTGGAAATAAACTGGAGTAGGATTCACCGATTGGTGTAAAATTTGTCCTCCTGGGTGGTTCACGAGGACAGAAGTTATTTTGTAGAGGATGGGGGTTGTAGTGGTTTTGGTGAGGAGGCTGGTTTCTTGGAAATGGAGCTTGGTTCCTGTTGGCCTGTTGTTGAGGCCGGACATAAGGTTGAGCATTCATGACCGCGTATGGCTGAGGAGCATAGGCCATGTCCTGGTGAGGGTAATAATGCTGAAGAGTTCTTTCTGGGAACATGGATGTGGGAGCACGATGTCTTCTTGCACCTGATGCTGCCATGGATGTTTCTTATTTCTTCTTGACTTTTGCTACTCCTCTAGACCCACCTTAAATGGCTTGGGAGGTTGCTCTAATAGCGGATTGGCTTAAAATTCTGCCTGTTTTTAATCCATTTTCCACCATTTCACCGATTTTGATAGCTTCCACGAACAATTTACCCATAGCTGACATCATATTTTGGAAGTAGTCGGCTTCCTGAGCTTGGAGAAATACTATGACCATTTCAACCTCTTCCATCGAAGGCTTTACTCTAGATGCTTGCTCATGCCATTTGATTGTGTACTCCCGGAAGCTCTCCGAGGACTTCTTTTTCAAGTTTGCCAATGAGTTTCTGTCTGGAGCAATGTCTATATTGTACTAGAATTATCTGACAAAGTCTCTAGTAAGGTCATCCTAGATGTGCCAACGAGATATATCTTGATCCATGTACCGCTCAGAGGCAATACCAACCAGACTTTCTCCAAAATAGGCCATGATTAACTCTTCTCTTCCTCCAGCTCCTCGCAACTGATTGCAGTATTTCTTGAGATGAGCAATAGGATCACTGTGCCCATCGTATTTTTCAAACTTTGGAGTTTTGAACCCCAATGGTAAGTGCACGTGAGGGACTATGCATAAATCAGCATAGGACACACTTTTCTGCCCACTCAGACCCTGTATGTTCTTGAGGCTCTGCTCTAAGCTTCTCATCCTCCTTGCAATTTCTTCCTGTTCAGGAGTTTTGGGAGTCTTATCCTGTCCTGCAGTAAACTCAGATTGAGGAGGGTAAGGATAAGTATAAGTGGGGAACTGAGGAGGCTCCATTTGGAAGATGGGTGTTTGGAATGTAAAGGCTGAAGGATCAAAAGTGGGCCTAGGCAGTGCAGGCTGTGTTGTGGCTGAGCATGGGAGAGCGGTGAAGATATTAGAGGCCACTCCGGACACGAACACCTGGGGGCGAACCTCAGAAGGTGTTCCCATGAAATGAGCTGATATGGTGGGCTGTCCCAGTAGGGTGTTTGGATGATTGTTGGAATATTAGAAGTATCCACTGATCTAGGAAACAGTTCGGGGAAGACTGGGGTGGCACTTGGCGGCTCTCTTCCATTCGCCTAAGCATCCTACATTTCCATGACTCGAAAACATAAGATCCTGTTCTCTTCAGCCGCTGCAGATTCTGAGGTGGGGATGCTCGAGATTGGGCTATCATCTGCGATGGGAACCGTTGGCAAGGTAATTTTTGAAGATATTCCGATACTCCCCTTTGATCTAGTAAAGTATGGATGTGAATCCAGTTTACCACAAAAACCAACCACCGTTTCTATTAAACCTGGAGTGGGGGTGACAACAGCAAATGGTTAGTTAGAGACAAATAACATATAGCTAATCACACGTTGGGGTGTGATGCACCTATACAATTAGATGAGTTTCTACATGTTTTGCAACGGTTGCATGCTTCATCCCGACTTTTTTGATTTTTTCCATTTTTTTATTTTGATTTCCACTCTCTTTTTTCTTGCTTTTCCTTTCTTTTGCTCTTTTTTTTTCTTTTCCTATTGGAGCTATTTACAAAATTATGACCGGATCCGATGAGGATTGCCTTCGTATCACGATACCGCGTGAATCAGATCATTACGTAGTTCAAGAAAAATAAATGAGAGAAGCAAGGAACAATTTTTTTTTGGATTTTTGTTTTCTTTTTCAAAAACTTTTTTTTTCAAAAACAAAACCCCGACTTTGCAGATACGACCATTTAGCACTTCGGGGAAGAAGATTTTAAGGCTGTGCCCGCTAACCATTGAAAATGACCCAAGGTGGTTGTTCTTGCAAAAACAGCCTTCCGACGCCCTTTTGGGGACATTCGGATTATTTTTAAACAAGAATGGCATCACACGACTTATTTATGACAAAACTTAAAATTTTGTTATTTTTGGGCTATTTTTGCAAAAAGGAAAGTTGGACCCGATGGGGGTTGCCTACGTATCCCACATCCGGTGAAATTTAAAGTGGCGTAGTTCGGGCAGATTTGACAAAACCAACTATTTTTTGAAAACAAAAACTTTTCTTTTTCTTTTATTTTCTCAAAAATTCGGCAGATTTTCAGTACCATTTGGGTATTGGTTTTGCAACAGAAGTTAAGCTACGAGTAGGATCTTCAAGGTTGTCTAAATAGTTAAAAGGCACTAGGGAAGTGACTTTCTCCTAGGTGGATACTTGACGGGTTCTCGAGTCTAAGGCTAGATTGTCATATTTGGGGATTATGATACAACCATTGCACGATACTTCTCACTCTATACCTCTAGGTAGTTTGGGAGATTTTTCCCTAATTGACTTTCTCAAGACCAATTGGGTATGATAATTTGTGCAAGCAATTAAGATTCAAGTTGGGTATTACTATCTCTGGATTTAATCCTTTAATTAGGGCTATCAATCTCTTGAGTGCGCCTCAATTCCTTGTTGGACTAATTTCACTATACTTAGGCTCTCTTTCTCAAGAAGATCCCAAGTGAAATAGGCATAAACTAGTGTTTGCAACCACTAATTCAACATTAAAACCATAAATTAGTCCAATTATCAAACACCCATAGACATTCAAACCTTAAAACACAAGATTCATCAATTACCCACACTAGGGTGTAGCCACAACCCTAACTAATTGGTATAGCTACTCATGATAATAGAAGAAAACAAAGAAACAGATGAAGAAAAACCAATAATATTTAATTACTAGCTAAAACTTGAACATTCAATGATAAAACTATTGTAAAATTACTCAAACTAGTAAAGGGACACTGTTTACGAGCACAACTCTGCGTAAAATTATTACTGATGACCTAAAAATGGGAAAAGAAAGTATTTATACTAGGATGAATTTTCTGGACAAAAATACCCCAGCGGGGGTAGTGCGGACAACACAAAATCGAGTGCGGCCGCACTAAGGCTCTTGGCTAAAACTTCCACTCTATGAACTTGGCCACCATGGTCCGCACAAAATTCACCACGGCCGCGGTGGCATGTGTTGCGGTGCACGCAAAATGGAGCGTGGACAGCATTGGCATTGTTTCCCCAACTTGGCAACTCTCTGAACTCCAGCTTTGCGGACAACACAAAATTAAGTGCGGCCGCAATGAAGCCAATACGTTGCGCATGAAATGCTTTGCGGCCGCAATGCTTGAATGTCTGAATTGAGCACTCTTTGAACCTTCTCTTTTCGGACCGCACAGAATGGATTACGACCGCATTGGTCCTGTTACACTGTGCTTGGTACTTGTGCATGTTTCACTCCTTTTTGAGCTGGTTTTGACGAATTGTCACCTTGTTGACCAAACCCTGCAATCAAGTACAATATGTAAGCCTTTGGGACTATTTTGTACATATTTCTAATAAAAACTCAAGTAAGAAGGAGTGTAGAATGCATCATAATCCCTAGTTATCATCTCCCCCAAACTTAAGCTTTTGTTTGTCTTCAAGCAAACAAAATAAGACCCACTCCTTAAGAGTAAATCCAAGAAAATTCAGCTGACCTAAAGTTACCTCATCTAGCATCAATTAAGACTAACAATTGCCCTCAACTAAAATGAATCATTAACAACATTCATTCTTTTAAACACCATGGATTTAGTGTGACACAAGAGCATCAAGAGTTGACTCAACACATAAATGAAACTCTTTCTATTACTTTGTCGTTGTGGAACCCAAACTCACACACCCTCAACTCTCCCTAAGCAAACCTCACCTTTAGGATTATAACACTCAGGACGAGGTTGATGGAAATACACTCATCTCTCTCAAGGAAAAGTCACAAGTACGGATCTAAGTAATATAGGCTTTCCCCTTATGTGAGTCACCACTAAAGTAAGCTTTATTCAACTCAAAATCATATAGTACTTTTGTGGAGACATAGTGAGGGCTTTTGGTTCAGGGTAGTAAATGTTTGGTCTAAGTAGGTTCCATCTTCCCTTTAACACTTCTTTTTCTTCATTTTGGCACACATTCACTTGACTTTTTAAGTCATTTCACTTCTTTCCATGGGGTTAGAGAGACACAATATCACTCTTTCTTGCTCATCTCAAATGTTTTTCTCCTTTCTCAACTTTCCACACCTTTCATTTTTTATTTTTATTGAATCCCGTCATTCTTTTATGCATTGATCATTCTTTTTATCTTTTTGATTTTCTTCCTTTTTCATTGCCTTTCCTTTTATTTATTTTGTACCTTTTTACCACTTTGTTGCAATCCTCATCTCTCCCCCAAACTTATGCTTTTTCCATGTGATAAGGAAAGATCAGGTGCCAAGAGAGGGTATTTTTAGAACGGGCACAGGCTTGTATCCTGGTTCTTGAAAGAAAAAGGTTTATGGATCAAAAGGGATGACTAGGGATTTTATCATTGGTGGGCCCTGGAAGTGTTCAAGATATTATTCGTATCAAGGAGAGCCTATAATCACGTCTCAAGTCAAATGACACTTAGGATTTTGTCTCGACAAACATTCAGGGCAAGTTCTAGACCAATGGTTCGGGACATGGACTTGCAATTCAAATTCTCACCACTCAAGCTATGGGATTGCTAAAGAAACAGATTTGGGGGCCCACAACAACCTAAGCTAAGATTTTAGCAACACAATGGTCCCGAAAAGCCACTTGATGATTATCGACCAACACAAGAGTCTCAAGGTCACAACTTTCACCATCTTATACATAACGATTTGTTTTTAACCATAGGATCAAAGGCACATGTGTTAGGCCCAAGTGAAGCTTTGCTTGAGGCAACCTTACCAACTAACTACTAAAAAGCAAAAAGAAAACATACTCAAACCCTTAAAAAGTTTGTCATGCCATCCATCATCGGGAAGAGCCACCCGGTTCACACATATTTCGTCTTTGGAAAGAACCGTGGCATTAAGAAAACCAAAGACTTATTGAAAAAACTCAAAACAAGAAGCTACAAACATAAAATAAAAATCTAAGAAAGGAAAAATGCAGAAAGTAAAATGAATATGTACAAGAGGGGATTTATATACAATCGGAAGAATGAATATGTACATAAGAACGTAACTTTATATAATGACCCAAAGTAAAAAGTACAAAATGTGTAATGAAATGATAAAATTATATAGATACCAAAGATAAGAAGAAATAAAGCATAAAATACTATCATATATACATTCATCCAAATATCCAAATAGGGCTACCCCCTCAAATGAAAACTGGCATTGTCCTCAATGCCAACTGACCAAAATAAGCACAAAAATAGAAAAGAGAGGAAAAAGAAACTCCCTATGGGCCCTCCGTCTGCATCGGATCCTGAGTCTGGGTCCCTGGGTCCTCTGTCTGCTCGGGAACTGTGACTGGCTCCCTGTGATCTGTGGCTCTGCTGGGACCTCTGCCTGGACCTGGACTGAGTCCTGGAGCTGGCAGGAGGAACCTTCCTATGGGTCCTCTAATTGTATGACTGCATCATCAGAACGGGTAAAGACCCTCTTCCTCTTGGGTGGCCTCTCAGACTCCTGCTCTGGATGGGATGCTGGTGCCGGTTCATGCAATAGCAAATCTAACGGCAGGTGATCCTCCTTCAACCTCTCTACCTCGACCCTTAGCTCCTTCACTGACTCTTGTGAAGCCCGAGTCTTCCTTATTTTCTTCGCCTCCCTAGCAAGCTCCTTTAGTGCCTTTCTATGTGAATATACAATGTCCCTAATCAATTTTTGGTTCTTAAGGATCTTCTTTTGGTTGTCCAAAAGCTCCTTGAGAGTGTCCTGCACAGACTACAGGACCTATGGCAGAGGAGGTGCTGACTGGGCTGCCACCTTCGTAGATAATACAAATAGCTTAGAAGTAGCTATCTGCATCCAGTTGTTGATGCTGGCGAGGGTCTGGCTCAGGCGGTGGGTAGTCAATGGGCATGCAGTGGAGGAGGGGATCTCAGGAGCCGTAGAAGTGGATGGACTTAAGGATGTCTGCTGAGGTAGAAGGAGGCTGAGTAGGAGCCACTACCACTACAGGCTCTTCAGACTGGCCAGTTGAAGTAGTGGCTTTGCCCTTATAGTGCTTGCCTTTAGGGTTATTATCACCCTGTAGGATGTACCAGGAGAACGATGCCTTCACCTTCACTTTCATATCAAATTTGTGCTTCTCCACAGATAAGTTCTCCAGGTACATGGTCAGGAAGTTGGGGAAGGGGTAAGATCTGTCACTTTCGGTCACCACCCGTGTAATAACCTGGGATATCACATTCTTGATGTTAATCGGGTACTCTGCCATGATCGATGCCACCAATATAGTCCGATGAAGAGGGAGTGAGTTGTCGTGGGTGGTGGGGTCTAGCCTGCTACACACAAATGTTTCCCACCCCTTAGCCTCAAAGTTTAAAGTTCTCCTCAAGATTTTCACTCCCGCAGTCAACCAATATGGGGTGGGCCTTGGGATTGCCAGGTACTCTGCCAACCAAAGACGAGCTTCCTCACCTAATGCCATATTCTCCAAATACAATGAATCATCCTCCTCCGGGAAGCCCAGGTAATCATTTATGGTCTTGCCATCAAATTTTACCTTCAAGTTCCGCACTTTGGTGACTGTGGTACCCTTTTTGATGTGGGCCACATTTGTGTAGAACTCCTTCACCAAGTGCTCATTGTCCTCCTCTACGTGCCCTATGAAATAATCCCATCTAGCTCTCTCTCGGAACTTCCTCAACACATTGAGGTTGTGAGCAAGGTCCCCGTGATAAATTTATGCTCAGATATCAATTTCCTCCCGGGCCACCATTCTCTAAATTTGTGGTAGGCGACGTCGCTCACAAACCGGTCCTCCCATGCCTCCGGATTTTTGGACCTCTCTACCCCTCCTACTTGGAGCTCACCCCTTCTACTTCTTCCCCTTCTTCTGTTACGGGACCCTCTCCCGATAGTGAAGCTGTATGAGAGGTGGAATATTGATTGCCACTGCCTTCAGTTGAGTCCTAAGATGACTCAGAAGATATATGCACTGATGCTTGGGCAGTGGGAGAGCCTGGATGTGTATGCCTCAACCTGTTCCTCTCCGGACAGTCAGGAACATACTCTGGAACGGAGTCTGACGATGCCCCCTAAGAAGGCTCATATTCACTCCCGAATCTGTCAATAGCTCTATCAACAGCTTGGATGAGCCTCCTGTGTTTTTGATGTTTTGCCGGGCTTGCAGGGTTTAATCTTATCATTCCCTGTCCCCTACCTCGAGAGGACTCTCCTCTTCCTAATTATTTATTACCTTTGCCTCGTGATTTCACCATTGCCTACAAGCAACATTTAGTTTCGCTTTTTTAGTATCAATAGAATCAATGAAGCTCAGGATTGCAGAAAAATTGTTGCAGACAGTCCAAAAAATTGCAAAATACGGACCGCACAAAATGAGGTACGACCGCAAAGAAGCTATTGCGGACCGTACAAAATCCATTGCAGTCCACACAGAGGTAGGGTTCAGACTATCCAATCTCTGAATCCATTCACCGCAGACCGCACAAAATGTATTGTGGTCTGCATTGAGGCACCACGGACCGCACAAAATCCATTGCGACCGCGGTCCTCAAATGTCAGCATTCAAAACTTAGTCCACTACGGTTCGCATAAAATAGCATTGCGGATCGCACAGAGGCACTACGGACCGCATAAAATCCACCACGGTCCGCGGTGAGTGCCCAATAGCAACACTAACCTAGGGTTCATGTTTTGTCCATTTTTAGTTCGAATTTTCACCTATTAATGATTCCCTAGGTGGTGCCTCAGTGTTGTAACTAATTATGCCAAATTAAAACAGGATTAACTAACCTATGCCACTAAATTAAAAGAAAAATAGGAAGAAAAAAAGAAATATCAAGAGAAGATGAAAATAACAGAAAACAGCAAAATTAAACAACTAAAAATGAATTAAAGTTATCAAAAATGAGATGCACTGATGATTAATCAAGAATAAGCAGTTGAATTCGTGCAATTTAGAGAGTGAACAGTGATTTTAGGCTTCTGAGATTAAAAAGATCGAAAAGTTCAAATGTAGGGCCTCAGGTCCTATTTATAGAAAAAGGTCCTGGGCTCCAACTCGCCTACCCACCACGTACTGCACAAAAGGGCACCACGGTCCGTGGTGCTCAAAAACATGAAGCAATGGGAGATTGGCCACTACGGACTGTAAGAAATCCATTGCGGCCGCAGTGGTCCACCACGGACCGCATAAAATGCAATGCGGCCACGGTGGAGAACTTCAGAGACTCTCCACTTTTGACAAATCACTCTGCGGTCCGCATTGATTTCTTGCCCCCGCACAAAGGCCAGTGCAGCCGCACAAAATAAAGTGTGATCTGCATTGCAAACCTTAGAGAGTGATCGTTTTTCAACTTGGTCCTGCACTACATCAACTCAATCCTATAACATCTCGCAACTAGTCAGTCAAAAAATAAATCCTACCTTACAATGAAAAATAAAAGAAAAACAAGAAGAAAGACACATGGGTTGCCTCCCAAGAAGTGCTTGATTTAACGTTGCGGCATGACGCAGGTTACCATCAAATCACTTTAGATGAAGAAATGCCACCATGTGGCTGTCATCAATATTGCCCAGGTAGTGCTTGACCCTGTGCTCATTCTCTTTGAAAACCTCCCCATTTTTGTTCTTCAGGTTAAGTGCACCAAACGGAGTCACATACACCACTTCAAAAGGTCCACTCCATTTTGACTTAAGCTTTCCTGAAAACAGACGTAACCGAGAGTTGAACAAGAGAACCAAACCACCCACTTTAAACTCCTTGCCATGAGCATATTTATGATGAAGGTACTTCATCTTATCCTTGTACAAGGACAAACTGGAGTAGGCATGGAATCAGAATTCATCAAGTTCATTAAGCTGCTCCACATGAAGATTTGCTGCCACATCCCATTCAAGATTCATCTTTCTCAAAGCCCACATGGCCTTGTGCTCTAACTCAACCGGTAGATGGAATGCTTTTCCAAACACCAACCGATATAGAGACATACCAATCAGAGTCTTGTAAGCAGTCATATAAGCCCATAGAGCATCTTCCAACTTCTTTGACCAATCGGTCCTATTTGCATTGATCGTCTTTGACAATATACTCTTGATTTTCCTTTTTGAGACTTCAACTTGGCCACTCACTTGAGGATGATAAGGAGTAGAGACTTTGTGGTTGACACCATACTTTGCAAGGAAAGTGTCAAAAACTCTATTACAAAAATGAGACCCCCCATCACTTATGATTGCACTAGGAGTGCCAAACCTTGTAAAAATTCTCTTCTTGAGAAACACAACAACACTCCGGACCTCATTGTTGGGTAAAGCCACGGCTTCAACCCACTTTGAAATATAGTCAACTACCATAAGAATGTATGTGTTCCTACACGAGCTAACAAACATGCCCATAAAATCAATGCCCCACATATCAGAAATATCAATTTCAAGGATGGTATTGAGAGGCATCTCATCTTTCTTCGAAATTTCACCCGCTCTTTGACATTCGTCACACCTCTTCCCAAGTTCACTTGTATCTTTGTACAAAGTTGGCCAATAAAACCCATAACTAAGAACTTTGGAAGATATCCTCGCCCCACCATGATGGCCACCATAGGGAGAGGAATGACAAGCCTCTAAGATACTCAATTGCTCATCCTTCGGGATACACCTTCGGATCATACCATCCATGCAAATATTGAACAAGTACGGCTCATCCCAATAGAAATCCAAACTATCTCATTTGAGATTATTCCTTTTGTTAGAAGAGAGCTCAGACGAGATTATACCAGTCACAAAGAAATTAGCAATGTCCGCAAGCCATGGCATACCATTCACCGACACCGAAAGGAGTTATTCGTCAGGAAATGAAACATTGATCTCTAGGCCATCATAAGTCCTCCCATTCTCATCCAAGCGGGACAAGTAGTCCGCCACTTGGTTTTCACTACCCTTCCGGCCCCCAATCTCCAAATCAAACTCTTGAAGTAACAAGACCCATCACATCAGTCTAGCTTTGGAATCCTTCTTCATCATCAAGTACCAGAGTGTGGCATGATCGGTATGGACTATGACCTTGGCACCCATAAAATACGACCAATATTTCTCCATTGCGAACACAATAGCCAAAAGTTCTTTCTCGGTCACCGTGTAGTTCACTTGAGCATCATTCATTGTCTTGATCTCATAGTACACTAGATGAAACATTTTATTCAATCTTTGACCCAAAACCACCCCAACCACAACATTGCTCGCATCACACATGAGCTCGAAAGGCAAGCTCCAATTAGGTGCGATAATAATAGGAGTGGTGGTCAACTTGTGCTTGAGAAGTTCAAAGGCTTGTATAAATCTCTCATCGAACACAAACTTGACATCTTTTTCCAATAACTTGCATAAGGGGTTCACTACCTTCGAAAAGTCTTTGATAAATCCTGGTAAAACCCCGAATGCACAAGAAAACTTCTAACTCCCTTGAAAGAGGTAGGGGGAGATAGCCTTGAAATCACATCAATTTTTGTTTGTCCACCTCTATACCATGCTTTGAAAAATTATGCCCAATAACTATGCCCTCTTCTACCATGAAATGGCATTTCTCCCAATTAAGAACAAGATTGGTTTCTTCACAACGGGCTAACACTCTATCAAGATTGTTCAAACATTCCTCAAATGAATCATCCCCACACTAAAATCATCCATGAACACCTCCAAAATATCTTCTACCATATCGGTGAAAATGGCCATCATACACCACTGAAATGTAGTCGGTACATTACACAACCCAAAAGGCATCCTAGAAAAAGCAAAGGTACCATATGGACAAGTGAATATGGTCTTCTCCTGATCTTCCGAAGCAATCAAGATTTGGTTGTAACCAGAATATCCATCCAAGAAATAGTAAAAGGCACACCCAGCAAGTCGATCTAACATCTGATCAAGAAAAGGCAATGGAAAGTGATCCTTGTGGGTCACTTTATTCAACTTGCGATAGTCCATGCATACCCTCCAATCGGTGTCCTGGTAGGAATCAACTCATTTTGTGAATTTGCAACTACGGTCATGTCACCCTTCTTCGATACATACTGCACCGACGAAGTCCAAGAGCTATCAGAGATGGGGTACACAACCCCGACATCCAACCACTTGATCACCTCCTTTTTCATAACTTCTTGCATTGCCTCATTCAACCTCCTATGATGTTCCAAGGAGGGCTTTGCATCATCTTCTAGAATAATCTTGTGTATACAGAATGCAGGGCTTATTCCTCGAATATCAGCTAAGGTCCATCCAATTGCCTTCTTCCTCTTTTGAAGCACTGCCAATGTGGCATCAACCTGCATGTTAGTAATACAAGAGGAAAGAATAACTAGCAAAGTAGCACTAGGGTCTAAGAACTCATACGTTAGGTGTTGAGGAAACGACTTCAACTCCAACAGAGAGGTTCCTCAATTGAAGGCTTAGTTGGAGGAGTCTTTCTATTTTTAAGGTTCAAAGATAGTTTTCTAGGCTCATAAGAGTAAGAGCCCATCCCATGTAAAGCATTCATACACTCCATTCGGCCTTCATCATCATTGAAATCAAGATTCAATAATACGGCCTCTAGCGGGTATCATCAACTATCACTATCGTGAAAAGGTCTACAAAAGAGCACACCTTAGAATTGTTGGGTTGCGTCATTGACTTGCACACATGAAATACCACTTTCTCATCACCCAACCAGGAAGTGAGTTTCCCTGCTTCCACATCAACTAAGGCCTTCCCAATAGTAGGGAAATGCCTCCCCAATATGATTGAAACTTCATAATCTACCTTACAATCCAAGATTCCAAAATCAGCTGGCAAGATAAATTTGTCCACCCGTACAAGAACATCATCAATAATACCTAATGGTCTCTTCATAGTTCTATCCGTAATTTGTAATCTCATAGAAGTCGGCCACGGTTGCCCAATACCCAAAGTATTGAAAACTGAGTAGGGCATCAAGTTGATACCTGGCCCCAAATCAGATAGAGCTTTAGCAAAGTCTACACTCCCAATGGTACAAGGAATGGTGAAAGTACCGGGATCTTCTAGCTTCGGGTCCATTGAATGCACTACTGCACTAACTTGGTGGGTCATCTTTATAGTTTCACAATCCATGGATCTTTTCTTTGTCATCATGTCCTTCATGAATTTAGCATAGCCCGACATTTGTTCAAGAGCCTCCACCAAAGTCACATTAATGGATAAGCTCTTCATCATATCAATAAACTTTTTAAACTAATTCTCATTTTTCTGCTTCGCGAGCCTTTGAGGATAAGGTGGAGGTTCCCTTGGAAAATGAGCGTTGGATTTAGGTATAACCGGCTTTGGCATGTCTATTACGTGTTCCCTAGATGGGTTCACGTCATTCTGATTTTCCACCTCGGCATCTTGGATATCAATCCTCACTTCTTCATTCACATTCTCATCAATCATATTTTCAACCACCAAAGGAACTTCATCTTCTTGCAACTCAACTTCATCATTCAAAATTGCCTTTTGCTTGGAGGCATTCACATCACCGCCTCTCCCACTTCTTGTAGTTACCTCCATAACATGATTGTTCCCGCCATTCAGTTTAACTACCGTATCACTTGGTACAACCCCCTTAGGATGAGTATTCAAGAATTGTGAGATTTGGCCTAATTGAACCTCCAAGTTTATGATTGAGGTATTGTGGAAAGCCAACTGAGCATCAGAGTCCGCATTCTTTTTCATCATCTATTCAAACATCAGTTCAATTCTTCTCATATCAATTTTGGAAGAACTAGGACCTTGGTATGGAAATGGGGGTGGATTGTTTGGTTGTTGATACATTGGAGGCCTTTGAAAGCCTTGCTCACGGTTTCCTAGGTTGCCATTGTTCTAATCTCCCTGATTGTTGTTACCACCCCAGTTGTTGTTGTTGCCATTCCAATTACCCTAATTGTTCTAATTATTGTTCTGATTGCCCCAATTGGAATTTTGGTTGTTGTTCCCCCAATTACCATTGCCTTGTCGTTGTTGATTGCCCCAATTACCTTGGGGTCTCCATTGTTGTTGGTTGGAAGAATTGCCCCTTTGGCCTTGATAATTATTCACGTATTTCACCTCTTCATTCTGCCCATCATAACCATTATCTTGGAATCCACCACAATCATTTTCAAATTAATCCGAACTCCCCTAGTTATGTTGACCTCTTTGTCTTCTTTTGTGACTAACATATTGACACCCTCCATGGCATTCATTTGGCGAGAATTTTGAACTTGTTGCAACTGTGCCTTTGCGAGCTGGTTCATTGTAGTTGTCAGCTCTGCTATAGCCTACCCATGATCATGTAGCTCTTTGTGCAAATGAGTGACTGTTGGGTTACCCTAGGACACATTGGCTCTACTTTGCCAAGCGGAGGAAGTGTCACGCATCTCATCAAGAATGTCACAAGCCTCATCATAGGTCAGTTTCATAAAATTGCCCCCAGCTTAATTCACTATGCACTGGTTTGTTGTGTTGATGCCCCGGTAGAAACTCTGTTGGATCATAGCGTCAGTCATATCATTGTTGGGGCATTCCTTGACCATTGTTCTATATTGCTCCCAAATCTCATGTAATGGTTCGGTGGGCTCCTGCTTGAAAGCTAAAATCTCATCCCTCAATGCTTCCATGTGCCCCGATGAGAAAAACTTTGTAATGAACTTATCCGCCAACTCATCCTAAGTAGTGATGGAATGGATGGAAAGTCGCTCAAGCTAATCCAATGCCTTCCCTGTAAGTGAGAAAGGGAAGAGTCTCAACCGAAGTGCATCCTCGGACACATTAGTTTGCTTGCTCCCCCAATAGGTATCCATGAAACCCTTGAGATATTTGTAAGAATTTTGATTGAAAGCACCCGTGAAATACCCACGCTGCTCCAGCAATGTCAACATGACATTGGTAATTTGAAAATTGCACACCTGGATCCGGGATGGATAATTGCACTTGCATAGCCTTGGTTTGGAAGCACTTGTTGAGCCACTCTTGGAGGTGGAGGGGGAGGGTATGGAATGTTATCATTGGCATTGGCCTGGCGGCCTCTCCGTTGTCCTTGAGGTACAAGAGGCACCTCATTATCTCTTTATTATCTACCTTCTCCCCCGCAATCACATATCTAATAGGGTCATTGTTGTTTGCTGCCATTTTTGTACCTAAAGTTGTGACACACACAAATTAGTAATGCAAAAGGAAATAAGAACAATATAGAAAACTATTTAGATAGATATACAAAACAGTTAGCTTCCCGGTAACGGCGCCAAAAAGTGATCGTGGCCAACCCTGCACTACTACAAAGTAGAGAGAGTGGTCGAAGCAACTTTTACCCGATAAGGTCGGTTATCGATTTCCACAGGGAGCAAGAAAAGGGAATTGAGTTTCTATCTAAATAAGAGATGCGTATTTGTTCCTAATTGCACTTCTAAACATAGTTGGTTTTGATATTACTTCTAAATTTATACTACTAAGATGCTAAATTAAGCTAAGTTAAGCTACGAGTAAGATCTTGAATGTTGTCTAAATAGTTAAAAGGCACTAGGGAAGTAACTTTATCCTAGGTGGATACTTGACCGGTTCTCAAGTCTAAGTCTAGGTTGTCATATTTGGGGATTATGATATAACCATTGCACGATACTTGTCACTCTATACCTCTCGGTATTTTGGGTGATATTGCCCTAACAGACTTTCTCAAGACCAATTGGGTATGATAATTTGTGCAAGCAATTGAGGTTCAAGTCGGGTATTTGTTACAACCCATATCCGTATGCGTTAGTTCATGCCATACATTAGTTAACACAAATCAAAGAAGGAATTATTCTTGAGACGATAAGAAGTTAATCTTATTGATCTTAAGTGATACAAGGGTGCATAAGGGTGATTAACAAGTATTAAAAGTTAAACGAATCAATGATGTTGTAAATCGTATTTTTGGGTAAACCTATAGGTGCTTAATATACTCAAGAGGTCATGTTTTAAGGTATTTGAATCATATAATATCCGTATCATAAGTCTTGAAGTCAAACGAGTTATGAAACAAAAGTCGACAAAAGTTGTTGCAACT
>MU693381.1:91200-127821 GCA_026770625.1 Nicotiana glauca
CTGTGTTGCCATACTTATGTTCCTTTAGAGGCTCATAGACAAGTGTCGACTCATGTATAGTTTGGTATGCCTTGTCGGCTATTTTTGGTGGTGTAGTCTTTCATGGTAGCGTGGTAGCTTGTACCATATGTATATAGTTTCTTGATTGTCTGGTCATCCCATGTTATGTAGGTTCAGGCCATCATATTTTATTGTTGGTTGTCCATGATCCATGTCTACCATTTATATTGATCCCGTCAGCCCTAAAAGATAATAAAGAAGGTTAGATAATATGTACGTCGGTGCTCGGCAAGTATGGTCGGGTGCTAGTCATGGCCCTCCAGTTTGGGTCGTGACAGTATTACTATCTCTAGGTTTAACCTTTTAATTGGGGCTATCAATCTCTTGAGTACGCCCTAATTCCTTGTTGGACTAACATCACTAGACTTAGTCTCTCTTTATCAAGAAGAGCCCAAGTCAAATAGGCATAAACTAGTGTTTGCAACCACCAATTCAACATTAAAACCATAAATTAGTCCAAATATCAAACACCCATAGACATTTAAGCCTTAAAACACAAGACCCATCAATTACCCACACTATGGTTGAGCCACAACCCTAACTAATGGGTTTAGCTACTCATAATAATAGAAGAAAACAAAGAAATAGATGAAGAAAACCCCATAATATTTAATTTACTAGCTAAAACTTGAAGATTCAATGATAAAACTATTGTAAAATTACTCAAAATAGTAAAGGGACACTGTTCACAAGCGCAGCTCTACGTAAAATTATAACTGATGACCTAAAAATGGGAAAAGAAAATATTTATACTAGGCCAAATTTTCTGCACAAAAATACTCCTGCGGGGGTAGTGCGGACCACACAACATCAAGTGCGGCCGCACTGAGGCTCTTGGATGAAACTTCTGCTCTCTAAACTTGGCCACCGCGGGCCGCACAAAATGCATCGAGGCCGTGGTGGCTTCCATTGCGGTCCACACAAAATGGATCATGGACCGCATTGGCAATGTTTCCTAAACTTGGAAACTCTCTGAACTACAGCTTTGCGGACCACACAAAATCGAGTGCGGCTGCAATAAAGCCAATGTGGTCCGCATGAAATGATTTGCGGCCGCATTTCTTGAATGCTTGAATTGAGCACTCTCTGAACCTCCTCTTTGTGAACCACACAGAATTGAGTGCGGCCGCATTGGTTCTGTTACACTGTGCTTGGACTTGTTCTTGGTACTTGTGAATGTTTCACTCCTTTTTGAGCTGGTTTTGATGAATTGTCACCTTGTTGACCAAATCCTGCAATCAAGTACAATATGTAAGCCTTTGGGACTATTTTGTACACATTTCTAATCAAAACTCAAGTAAGAAGGGGTGTAGAATGCATCATAATCCCTAGTTATCAGGGCCCTTACTCAAAGTTTTGATATATCTATTGTACTCAAGATCGCCAAGGCTGAGGAAGCGTAAAGCTTGGAAGCTAGCATTTTCTAATGAGGACTCCGAGAATTTAAGCGAATCTGGTGGAGAAGATTCAGAAGGCGAAGAAGCTTCCTCGGATAAGGACCGTGCTGTTTAGGCCTAGTAATTTTCGATTTACTTTGAGGCTAATCAGCCTTTGTAAAGAATGTTTTGATCGGGCCATGTGACCCTTGTAAAAAATTTTGATGTGTAAAAACTTTTTCCTTTCCATGGCTCCCGAACCCATTGTCCTTTTGTTATTTTATGCAACTGTAAAAGTACCTTAGTATAACTTATAGTTGTATTCAACGGTCCTCGATTGGACATTCGAACTCGACCTGAGGCGGTTTTCGATAAATCGGAGCTGAGTGAGATCATTTATTTGGACTCAAAATAAGATAGTCTTTGAGTTTGATGTCCGAGTGAGAGTTTTATCTCAAACTCAAAATTAGGTGGCCCTTAGGATAAAAAAATAGTCCCCGAGTGAAGATTTATTCGAACTCGAGTTGAAGTAGCCCTTAAGCTTATTAGTCAAGTAAGAGTGATATCCCGAACTCGAAGTGAGGGTAGCCCTTAGGCCTTTTTATTTGGCCGATATGTCCTTTTTAGAACAACCGTTTTAACAGATATAAGGCTTTCTATCCTTTTCGATTTTTAAGAATTTTTTTTCTTTGCTTTGTCATTCATGTTCGCAAAGGTTGTAATGCCTTATCATGAAATAAGAAACAGTTCGAGAGTTCGAACAATTTTGTACTTTTTAGAGTTTTTGAGGCTTGATATTATCAAAGCCTTTTATGAATTCGCCGAAAGGTAGCCCTTTTAACTGGTTTATGAAAGAAATCGAAGACATGTTTTGTTATGGAATTCGGACGTCTCGAGCCATGTTAATTTGGTCGTAGACTCTTTAGTTCGGGATTTTCCCCTTGGGCTTAATTTCTCATCTTACTTTGAGCTTGCCCAAAGTGTCAATCCCCGAGTGGGGTGGTCGTGGCATATAAAAATCGAGAGTTGCCTAAAAGGTCTTATGATCTCGAAGTTTTAATAATTTGACCTCGCTTATTTTTTCGGACGAAAGTCCCCGATTGTGGGGGTAATTATCCGAGCTCTGGTTATGATCAGTCCTTAGGCCTGTTTACATAATAGATTGAGAGCATGAAATTGTAAAATAGAAGAACTTTTCTAAGACATGAAATATTGTCAAGGGAAAACACTTATCTTTATAATCAATTATACATGCGTACATATTCTGTGTCAGGGCTCAATCAAACTACGCGGGAACGGTTCGTTTGACCTTTTGGCACTTACAAATTTTCCTATTGAGACCCCAATGCCATGAAATAATTTCCTCGCAACAAAGTTAATATTAGAGGGTAATTCCTCCCCCCCAAGTATTCGACGTTAATTGTAAAGAAGTCCCTGATACTGTTGAATTGTTATAAGTTCGCACGATCAATGATTGCCTCATTAAAAACCTCGCCAAAAAATCCATTTGGGACAAAACAGGTCTAAGGAAAAAAGTGTGTAACGCGTGCTTTCAGACTTAAGACTTCGTCTCGAGGAGTCCATTGCTATTTCTCATCAAATACCTGCAAGAGTTCATTTAAAATATAAATTAAAATTTAAGGGGTCTTACCTTAGTAGTAGTATCGTTTTAAGTGTGATATGTTTTAAGTGTTCGGTACTTGTTCACCATTCATCGTGTCGAGCTTGTAGGATCCTTTTCCTGTGATTTTGAGAATCTAGTACGACCCTTCCCCGTTCGGACCAAATTTTCCTTCATTTGTATTTTGTGTGTTTAGCGTTAGCTTCCTCAGTACAAAGTCTCCGACATTAAAGTATCAAAGTTTGGCCCTTTGATTATAATACCTCTTGATTTGTTATTTCTGGGTGGCCAATCGAACAAGGGAAATTTTACTTTGTTTATCCAATAGTTCCAGGCTCGTATTCATGGCCTCATCATTCTATTCCTTTGTCACATATCAGAATCTGATGCTTGGCTCCCCAACTTTGACAGGTATTAAAACTTCCGTGCCATAAACCAAAGAGAATGGGGTAGTCCTGGTACTGGACTTCGAAGTTGTGCGATATGCCCAAAGGATTTCGGGCAAGATTTCTCTCCATTTTCCTTTGGCGTAGATCAACCTTTTCTTAAGGTTTTATATTATGGTTTTGTTAGTTGATTCGTCTTGCCCATTTTGATAGGGTGATAAGGAATTGGTAAGATCTTTTTGATTTTGAGGCCTTCGAGAAATTTGGTCACCTTGCTACCGACAAATTGTTTTCCGTTAGTCACATGCAATTTCGAACGGTATCCCGAATCGACATATAATATGCTCCTAAATGAAGTCGATGGCTTCTTTTTCCCTGACTTTCTGATAGGCTTGTGCTCCAACCCACTTATAAAAATAGTCAGTTATTAATAAAACAAATTAAGCCTTACCTAGCGATGATGGAAGAGGCACGACAATATCTATCCCCCACTTCATAAATGGCCATGGGGATATAAAACCGAATGCAACAGATCTTTGGGTCGATGAATCATCGGAGCATGCCTTTGAATTTATCACATTTTTGTACAAACTCCTTCGTAATTTTTCCATATCAATCTAGTAATAGCCGGCTCGGATAACCTTTCGGACCAGCAATTCAGCGCTTGAGTGATTCCCACATGTGCCTTCGTGGACTTCCCTCAAAACATACTTGCTATCTACCAGTCCTAGACAAATTGCTAGCAGACTATCTAACATCCTCCTGAGTAAGTTTCCATCTCGAACAAGCTAAATCGGGCGGCCTTCGTGCGCAGGGCCCTCGATTCCTTTGAATCTGAAGGAAGTATTCTGTTCTTCAAATAGTCTATGTACTTGTTTCTCCAATCCTAAGTTAAACTTGTGGAATTTATCTCGGTATGGCCTTCCTTGACCACTGACCACATGAGTTGTACAACAGCCCCCGAATTGAGTTTCTTGTCTTCGACTAACAAGCCTAGATTTGCGAGGGCATCGACTACGCTATTTTGATCTCAAGGCATATGTTGTAAAGTCCATTTTTTGAGCCGCATAGAGTCACTTGTAGTTTTTCCAATTATCTTTGCATTCGCTCTTCCCGAACTTCAAAGGTCCCGTTAACCTGATTCACAACAAGGCGGGAGTCGTATTTTGCTTCGATCACCTCTGCTCCCAAGCCTTTGACTAGTTTGAGACCTGTAATCATGGTCTCACATTCTACCTCGTTGTTAGTCATTTTTATAGTTCTAATAGATTATATAACCACGTTACCTGTGGGTGGTTTTGGCAGGATGCCGAGTCGGGGCCCTTTACGTTCGAAGCTCCGTTCGTAAAGAGGGTCCAGATCCCCGAAGATGTAACCGAGTTGACTAAAAATTCTCTTTCAACCTTACTAGGGCCAGCGTGAAGTCAGTAACAAAGTCTGCCAAGATTTGAGACTTGATGGTTGTCCGGGGTCAATACTCAATATCATGCCTGTTAATACCCAATTTTTTCCTATTTATTTTCGTATACAAAATACTTTCAAAATAGAATGTACATGCATATATAAGCATGCCCAAGTGTTTTGGTATTTTACATAATTTTTAAATATTTTCAAAATCAATTTATTGTCTATTTTAACAATATAAAATCCAATAATAATTTCCAAAGATTATTATTTTGGTGAATGACCTATTTTATTCTCATATTTATACCAAAATATAGCTAAAGTAATTTTTGTATATTTTTTATAAATTTTTATTTGGTATTTAAAAGACTAAATTGCATATAATTGCAATTGTAGCCTACTTTAAGATTAATAGCATTTTATAATTGTAAAATTGGGTCCAGTATTTTTAAATTAATATTTATACAATATTAATTATTTTAGTATTTTTTATTTGCTTTTAAAATCATCTTTACTATTTTTTATAAATAAAAGGGTAAAACTGGCTATTTAATATTTAGCCTCAGTTCATTTCAATTACAACCCCATTTCATTTCAATTACAGCCCTATTTCATTTCAATTACAGCCCTATTTCATTTCAATTGTAGCCCTTAAATCGACCAAGTTCTACCCCAATTAAATCAGCCCAAATCCAATTTAACCCGACTCCGACCCAATGTTTAAAACCCGCCTGGTTCCCATTAATTGATCGAGGTTGTTGATCATTTTGATCAACGGCCACAAATCCCCCTTACCATTTTTAACCCCAAAGACCTACACTAATCCCCCATTCTCACCTAGACCACCGCCTTTGAATCCCAAACCCTCTCAAATCCTCTCAAAAACTCTCCGAAACCCTAGCCTCCTCCTACCCCCTTTTCAACCGTCGGTCACCGGAATCTATGGCTTCTCAGGCCATGGATAGTTGGTAGTCACCTATCTTTACTAGTAAGCCATGGTTGTTCGAAGCTTCGAGGCCTGACCTTGATGATTCCCTCTCCGATCTTCTCAGACCTTTGATTTCATGGCTCCTCCGGCCATGTTCTAGCATATTCAAGACACAGGAGCCTGATTCTTGATCTCTACGACTCAAGATCACACGTATTTCCGAGCCTTTCTCATTTTTAGGGTTTCTCCTAAACCCTAAGCTATTCGAGGTTCTTTCACCGTTATTTTCCTAGATCTATACTGTATCTATGCTTGCTTGCCATCTAAAGTGTTTTCCCCAAAAGTTTCTTTTCAAAATCGTTTCTCTCCGATTTTAGAGTTTCTAAAAGGATTTTTTTAGAAAAAAATCTTTCTAATTTTTCTTCTTCTTTGCTTTATGTGTGTTTGTCCATACCCTACTCATGTGATTTCTTTTTATTACGCATGTACTATCTTCTACCTTTTCTTTTCTACTATATATGTTACTCCTGTTAGTCTTTGCTATATTTTCTTTACTCTTTTACTATATGTGTTTACCGTTAAGTCATTTGTTTTTGTTTATTGGACTCTGTTCATGTTCTTACATGCTTCATCTACTTGTGTTCAAGTTTGTATTATCTCCTTCTTCTGAACTTGTTTAGGTTCCTAGTTTTCTCAAATATGTTCTTCATGATTTTTCTTCCTTTGTCGTTCAAACATGCTATCATATCTGTTTTGTTGAGACTCTAAAACAAATGGTTTGCTTTCTCACCTCCATGTCTGATTCAATTTTGACATCCTAGGATTTGGGGGTTTCCTTTGAAGATTTTGATTTTGTGTTTGAGTTAGGGTTCCAATTTGGGACTTTGGACTCTCAGACTCACTATGAATCTGCAAATTGAAGTTGTATCTCTTTGCTTATGATTCTGAACTTCTCTTTGATTAAACTCTCTTCTAAATAATGTGACAATCTCTTCTTGATTCACATATTTGAGTTCTTCATATATGAGAACTCTTCTTTCAAAAAGGTTTTGCCAACTACTAATTGATTCCGAATTCCTTTAATGGTGTTTACTTGATTGTTACTGATTTTCCCTAATTAAACCTATCTTTACCCTTTTCTTGACTTGATTCATTCGAGTAAAAGCATGTAATTTTGATTTTACTGGTTGATTCCCTTTCCTTTTTGTACAAACCGTGTATTATCTGTTTGTTGCCTTAAATAACTTCTATGTACTTACCCTTTATTAAACTGTAAGTAAAATATTTTTTCAAATCCCTTTCCTTAATTGTTTTACCCGTTTGAAATCAGAATCCCTTAACTAAAGGGAGACTGATTACAATGTAATTTCCTTACCTTTTTCTTACTTATTTGCTGCACTATAAAAGGGGCTCGACCCTTCTGCATTAAAACAACTTTTACGAACTTTACAACTTTAGAACTTTGTATTTCTGAATCCTAAGTTCAATACTCATACTCTCACACACATACTCTCAATCACAATACTCTTTCAAACTCTCTTCTCTCTTCTGAGACTTTTTGTACTGCTCTGCTTGCAACTTGGCTTTTCAAGACTGCTGTTTTACTTATTTATTTTCCCTGAAACTGGTATGTCTCGATTTTGATTTCAGCTTTCTTCCCTATGTGTATACTTTACAGTTGCCATATTCCTATCTACTTTGTTGTTCATGTTTTGTATTAAACATGTTACTTTCTTTTATGTTTACTGCTTGTTATAAAGCTCCCATACCCCATTCCCTTCTATGTGTTGTGTTACAGTTCATGGTCTGGCAGTATCCAAATTACTGCCCAGGTCTGAGCCTGACCTTCAATGGGTCCTAACTCCCAAATTTAGCTAACAGGCTGGTCAGGGGTGTGCCAGCATCCTCATTGCTGGGCATGACCACTAGCCTGTCATGGCCTTCCCTTATTCCCCCTCTATTGCACTTACACTTACTCTTAGACTCTAAGTTCTGCCCCCATCCTATGAGCCTTGCCTTGGGAACCTTAAGTTCCCTCTGAACTTGGACATTTGAGGGCTGGCCCTTCCATACTGCACTATAATCTGATCCTGCAAATGTATTTGGGTGTAAGCACTACATGGGGTTCATGAAGCCCCCTTGGAACTTTGACACACCCAAATGATGAGAAAGGCTTTTGGAAATCTAATCTTTGGAAGTTGGTTTTCTTTTCATGTTTCAGACTAGGAGTCTAAATTAGGCTCTCCTTGGTTGGAATTTTTATTTCTGATATAATTTACTTTACTGGATTCATTCAAGTTGTAATAATATTGTAATAGCCTATGGGGTTCTAATGAAAAATGGAGGGTCATTTATGTATGCATATGGGTAGACAACATGCTTATAGAGATAACTATTTACGAATTCTGTATTTATGCATGACATATAGAACTCCTGCCTATAAGTTTCTGCATTACACGTAGAAATCCTGCCTATAAGATTGTTTCATCACCGCATTTAGAAATCCTGCTTATAAGTTATGCATTACACGTAGAAATCCTGCCTATAATATTGTTTCATTACTGTATTAGAAACCGTGCCTATAAGTTTCTGCATATAGAAATCATGATTATAGTTTTGTTTCTGCACCTTTGCATATACGTCTATCATTAGGCAAATAATCATAGGTTTAATAATAATCAACTCCATTCTAGATACCATGCCTATAAGACTCCTGCACTTACGTAATTGTCTTAAAACCAACAACACTTAGAAATCATGCCTATAGGATGTAATCAGTTGAATCAACTTCGTCCAATTCATCTATGAGTTTAAAATCAGTAGTAAGGTCGTTTAAAATCTACAGAGCTTTGTTTATAAAACCAGTAACCTTTCTTTAAATCAGTATGCCTTCTGCATTGCTAGATATCATGCTTATAGGCCTCATCTAGGCAAACCAGTCGGTAATTAATCAACTGTGTCAGTCCCTGATAAACTACAACCAGCAGACATGCCTAATTTGGACTTTTTATCTGAAAATATGAGATAAATCAGCCACCCCTGTAACATTTAAGTTTAATTAAAGACCTAACCAGTACCTGTAAGTCATGCTAAACAATTTTTACTTTGAATGAGGAGGCCTATTTGAGCCTTTAACTGTTATGTGTTTTCCCCTTTTTACTTTTATATGTTTTATCTGTCGCACTAGATTTTTGTCCTTTTAAAACTTTGAAAAGCCAATATCCTTTCACTTTAGGATTAGTAGTCCCAACTGCCTTCGGGACTGATAGGATTAGGGCAGGTAGTAGCATGCAATAAGTAACGAGACCATTCCGCAATTTAATACCTTAACGGGGCGGGAAAGGGTAGACATGGATATGATGATCACGCGGTAACACCAAGCGTATAAATGGTTACCGGGTGTTGCGTGGGGTAATCCATGTTATTTATAAACCTCTGACTCCCTCCCTCTTTATGTGTTTACTTCTTTTTTTAGAATTTTTAAAACTGTCAGTTTTCAGTTCGTGTAAACCCCGTCTTTTACTTTAATCATTTAAAATCTCTTTTAGTTATTTAATTTCCAGTACTGTTTTCTTTTCCAAATTTCCGCCCCATTTCATTCCTTTGTTTGATTATTTGTACCAATTATTTGACCCCCATTTTTCTGCACTTGTATATTCTTTAAATAATTATGAAATCGCCTATTCCTAAACTTCAACATGTTTATCCAACTTTTACACTTCCCTTTGTTTTCAATCGTTATGCGAAAGCTGTCTTGTATGTTTATTTGTTGTTTACATTTAAAGTCACAATTGTAGCATGGCCGGGAACCACACTAGTGGATCTTGGGGGGTGCCTAACACCTTCCCCCCGAGATAATTTCTAGCCCTCACCCAAACTCTGGTTCTTCAACTCAAACCCTTCTTAGTGTCCTAATGCACTTTAATCATTAGGTGGCGACTCTTCAATTCAAAACCCAATTCCCAAAAAAGGAACGAGTTGTCCTCCCAAATGTTATAAACCCGATTTTGCCTTAGAAAAAGGGGGCATCGACAGCATGGCGACTCTGCTGGGGATATGCTTTAGGCTTTTATCATTTCATGTTGCTTGTGACTTTACTGCTTTTTATTGACTTTATTTAATGTCTTTATCTCTTTTTCTACTATGAAACTGACTTGGCTCTTTGTTTCTTTTCTTTAATGCTTTCTTTTACCACTTTCCTTCAATACTGTTGTAATTATGAGAAATTATTGTAATCATTATGAACGTGCAAATTCGTGACAACTTGTTTCATTCTTGTAATTGCATATTCAACATCATATTCCACTCGTGCCAAACAAAATACCATAGCAACGCTTATAATGAGTGGTTGCGCACTTCCGATATTATCACCCCCTAAATTTGGCAAAGGCGTATTTGTGGTAAAACCAGTCGATCAACGGTGCAGTCGAAGATTACGTGCCTTTCCCTCTTGAGTTATCCGCTCAAGGGTACCAGTCTAGCACCCCACAGAAACCATACTATTTTCAATTGTGCATGCATCACTGTCAAACCTAGCCGAGTCGGTTATGCTGTCCGCATAATGACTCTTTAAGATAGCCTTGTCCAAAGTCTACTGGGTTTCCTTGGTACCCAAACGGACATTACCACGTATGTGCATTTATTTGGAGAAATAAATGTTGCTTATGACAATTATTGATATTTAAATAGTCGAGTCTGACGAGGGTAAGGGTGTAACACTTTGCCCCAAATTCGGCATGGTAACCAACATCCACACCAAGGTTGCTAAGCTGGTGGGAAGACCTTCACTCCAGTGATCAGACCCTTGTCCGCAAATATTTGGGAAATTTGCTTTCTCTTCTGGAAATCCAACCTGACAACAAAATCATATAGAGACTGCAACTCTATTTTGGGATGGAAATAGGTCTGTGTTCTGCTTCGGGGACCTTGAAATAACACCTCTGCTCGAGGAAATAGGAGGACTAGCTGGTATCCCATGGGAGACTCCGGGTTTTGCTTAAGCCATAAAATCGCAAGGGTAAGGGTTTTCTAAAAAAGATGGGACTAAAGAAGAACACAGACTTGAAGGATTCCTACATTCCTTTTGACTATCTGTATGAGAGATACGGCCATAGAAAGTCCTACCGCACTTACCCATATGAATTCGCCCTCACATCAGTGGGGCATATCCACAGAAGAGTGTTTGTCTTTATGTTCTGCTTTTTGGGGATGATAGTATTTCCTATGAAGAAGTCTAGGATCCATACCAGACTGGCCATGGTCACCAAGATTTTAATGGAAGGAATTGGCAGGCAGCCTTTTAGCATAGTACTGTGATCATTGCAGAGATATACCGAGCCCTGGAAAATTGTCAACGCGGGGCCAAACACTTTGAGGGTTGTAACTTACTGCTCCAACTCTGGCTCATGGAGCACCTCCAAAAGGGTGAATATCGTCAAGAGATCCTGCATAGAGATTGGGATGATCATATCGCCTTCCATCAACCAAGGCGAATGAACTATATGCCTAACATGTTTGCCCAACCAGAATATGCCAAAGGGTGGGTAGAGTTGTTCGAAAATCTGAAAGAGGACCAAGTGCAATGGGTGTTCGAATTAGGGGTGTTCATCGATCGGTACGGTACGATATTTAGACATTTCGATTCGGTATTATCGGTGTTCGATTTCTTAAAATCCTATACCAATACCGTACCTAATTAAATTTGGTATGTTTCGATTTTTCTCCTTTCTGTTTCGGTTTATTCGGTTCGATAACTTCGGGTTATTCGGTTTGAATACTAACTAGTGCATAGAGCTATACACTCTAATATTCTTAATTAAAGTACTCAAAAATACAAAACTGAAAATGTTTGTTGACAAAACCTTTGTCCAAAACTAGCCAATATCGACCCAAATAGAATAAATTGTACATAAAAGAATATTTGATTATTAAAATGTCTTGTTACTTGTTTAGAGTTAATTGATGAACTTTGAGAATAAAGGAAAGTAAAATTTTAGATTTTTAATATTTATGTTATAATTGATAATATGTCTTTTTGTGTAATATAATATATATTTCGGTATGGTATCAGTATTTTGGTATTTTATTTTAAAATGCCAAATACCATACCTAATACCAATTTTTTTTAAACTTAAACCAAATACCATACCAAATACCAAAATACCGAATACCAAATACCAAAATTTTTGGTTTCGGTACGGTAATTCGGTATTTACCAAATTATGGACAGCCCTAGTTCGAATGGTTCCCTACTGAAGAGTTCATTGTTTGATCTCGGGATGCACCATTTCTTATACTCATCGGTCTGAGAGGAACTTATCCTTATGTACCTCTCTGAGTCATGAGGCAGGCAGGAAGAAAGCAGGTTATACCAAGTATCGACAAAATGAGTCACTTCAAGGCTAACGTTCAAGATGACGATAGTCCATACAAGTGTTAAGCTCAGTATATTCTTCCTGGGAAAGGATTCCATTGAACCAGACAGGTACCATACTGGTTATAACCCATACTATCCAAGTTGGTTGGAAGACGATCATAGTGGATTAGGATAACCCGGGTTTGTCGAGGTCATAGGATCATCGATGAAAAGGCTGAAGTTCAGGTTAAGTACAACCAATTGCACAAAAGGAGTCGAGAATGCGAAAGTGAGCACCGGGAAATTCAAGAAGCCCATCAAAAGCTGATTGAAGAATAGAAAGATATGGCTGTCAGCGCCAACAAGCGACTGGGGTATTTGGAACAAGGTTTAGTGGAGCTAGAAAGAAAGTTCATCCAGAGGATTGAAAATTGCCAGAATGCTGAGGAAAACAAAGGAGGACACTTGGCTAGAGCCTACTTGCTACTGGGACTACGTGAGCTGGTGAAGCTGTTCGATGGAGCTAAAGATGCAAAGTCTGGGGAAGGTCCTTTTGGGACCAAGTAGTTAGGAGTCTTTTCTTTGCTTTAAATATAATAAGGCCAATGGCCATTAGTGACATTTTATTTTCTGCTATTTTAGTGTCGTTTTGGGATTCGTCTTACTTTTATCAATAAAATGAGGCATTTAGCATTATAAGTTCTCCAAATCAACTTGTCGCTAGGCCTACCTCGGGCACAACGAGGCTCCCAAATCAGGATACGATTTATATTCTTGCACTATGTGTTTAAATATTGCAACATTTTCTCCTCGCGATCCTCACTAACTTGTTACCTTGTTTTGTTTATACTTTTATTTATTCCCCTCCCCAAAGGTTAGTTCGTGAATTCTGGTATCATCATCTTACTCCACAAGATCTAAGGGCCCTCCACCTCATCCTCCTCCGAGTCCTATCAGAAACAAGAACAAGGGAAAAATGGAAGATTTGAGCAACATCCGAAAGGAGAACTTAGTTGAAAGGGTAGAGGCTCCTCAGGGTATTCAGGTTTCCAAGGAAAGTTCCTCCCAGCTCGAACAGAAGTTATTGAAATTTTAGGAAGAACTTGACCAAGTTCGAAACTTGGCAAGCTTGTCGTTTTCCCTCACTAATCCAGATGTCAACTTCCCCAACACTCAAAATCTCACACCACCACAAGACATCCCGAAACCACAAAACCAACCCGCTCCCCATCACCACTACAACATATGCCACACTTTAAACAACACCCCACTACTCATCCCTGAACCACTAAACTCTACAAATGATCATCACCACAATACCCCCATCTATGTGGAAACCATACCACACCCTATTTAGTCCGCCTAGAGCACACCTGAGTCTAATGACAAAGACTCTCTTATCAGGAATCTGGCCGCAGAACTCAAGAAGCTGACTAGCCGAGTTCAGGGTGTTGAAGGAAGCAAGGGGATCGAGGGACTGAATTACAAAGACCTTTGCATTCAACCAGATGTCGAACTGCCCGAGGGGTACAAACCTCCCAATTTCAAGATGTTCGATGGCACCGAGGATCCCAGAGTTGATTTGAGGACATACTGCGACAAGATGGTCGGAGTGGGAAAGGATGAAAAGATTTGCATGAATCTCTTTATGGGAAGTCTGAAAGGGAATGCTCTATCTTGGTACATTAACCAAGACCCGAAGAAGTGGTCGAATTGGGGAAGTATGGCATTCGATTACATGGACATGTTCAGATTCAACACGAAAAATGTGCCATATGTGTTCTACATCCAGAACTTAAAGAAGAAACCTACGGAGACATTCCATGAGTATGCTACTCATTGAAGATCAGAAGCTGCCAAGGTCAAGCCGGCTTTAGAAGAAGAACAAATGAACAGGTTTTTTGTTCGGGCTCAAGACCCACAATACTACGAAAGTTTGATGCTGATTGAAGGCCAGAAATTTTCCGACATCATCAAGCTAGTGGAGAGGATCGAGGAAGGTATTAAAAGTGGTATGGTCACTAAGTTTGAAGCATTTCAGGCTACCAACAAGGCTCTACAGCTTGGTGGCACATCTAAGAAAAGGGATGTGAGTGCCGTGATGGTTGCACAGAGAACAAAATCCCCAATCAAATACCAAACCTACCCATTACCTCCACTCACATATCAACCTACCCCAAATTACCAAGCCCCCTCGCCTTCTTACCAAGCTCTACCACGTACTTACCAATCATCTCCACCTTCCGCATATCAGCCTACTTCACCCAAATACTCCCAACCCGCACAAGTATACCAAGCCTACAACACCCAACAAGCCCACTATCACACCTCCCCCTCGCCAAAATTTCCCTAGACCCCGACCAAACTTCGACCGCAGACCTCCCAAATAATACACCGCCATTGCCAAACCAATCGACCAGCTATATGAAAGGCTTAAAGCTCCTGGTTACATCACCCTTATCCCTGCCATAACTCCAGAAAATCCTTCCCAATGGGTCAATCTAAACAAAACCTGTGCATACCATTTCAGCACGAAGGGGAATACCATTGATGAATGCCGCTCTGTGAAGGATAAGATCCAAGCTTTGATTGACAACAAGATCATCGTGGAAAAAGATCCTACTCTAAATGTCTGCAACAACCCTCTATCAGACCACAAGGGTGGAGGTGTTCACGTGATTGAGATAGAAGATGATTGGGACCCCAAATGATCGATCGGACTAATCGCTGAAGGTGAAGAGCCAAAGAAACCAACAGTCACACTTAATCTGATTGTTGTACAAATGCAACCTTCTGAATACGCTGAAGTGAACATGTCTGTACCACTCAAGTTTGAAGCACCTTCTTCTGCAAAAATGCCAGGACCGATTGAAGTCAAGTTTGGGTCCCCAATGGCACCTATGCCATTTGAAGTTTTTGTGTTACCTTCCAAAGCAAGGGTACCCATTCCAGTGGCAATGTTAGCCATAGCACCATTCCATACGAAGGACATCCCTTGGGATTACACAACCGAGGCAAGGAGAAAAGGGAAAGCCAAAATCGAAGAAGTAGTTGCGGTATAGGGCATGACAAGAACTGGCAGGGTTTATAATCCGGAACATTTAGCTGAATCGAGTAAGAAGGCCTCTGGACAGCCGATTGAAACTGGGCCTAATGATCTCTGGAGGAAGATACAAGCAAAGGAGTACTCAGTCATTGATCGATTGAATAAAACACCGTCACAGATCTCCATCTTAGATCTACTTGACGCACATAAGAATGCCTTATTGAAGGTACTGAGGAGGCATATGCACCCAACAACATAACTGGAGGAGAAATGGCAAACATGGTAGGGCAAGTATTGGAGAGTCACAAAATTGCTTTCCATGAAGATTAGATGCCACCGGAAGGTTTAAGCCACAATAAGGCGTTGCACATCACTATACAATGCGAGGATTATTTCATCACCAGGATTTTGATTGACGGAGGGTCCAGCCTCAATATTTGTCCATTCGTGACTCTCAGAACATTGGGAAAGAGCCTGCATGAGATCAAGGATGGATCCATCCATGTCAAAGCTTTCGATAGTTCGCAAAGACCCACTATTGAGGAAATCAGTTTGTGTCTGCAAATAGGACCTACTTGGTTCGATGTCGAATTTAAAGTAATAGACGTCCCAACATCTTACAACTTATTATTGGGACGGCCTTGGATCCATGCCGTTGGGGCTGTGGCATCAACCCTACATCAGGCGATGAAGTTTGAGTGGAATCATCTGTTGATACCCAATTTTTCCTCACATATTTTTATACTTAAAATATTCTCAAAATAGCATGAACACACATATATAAGCATGCCCAAGAGTTTTGCTATTTTTCCTTTATTTCTAAAGATTTTAAAATTAATTTATTGTCTATTTTAATACTACAAGAACTCAATAATTATTTCCAAATTAGCACTTTTGGTGAATAATTTATTTTATTCTCATATTTACACTAAGATATAATTAAGGTAATTATTGCATATTTTTATAAATTTGTTTGGTATTTTTAAGCTAAATTACATATAATTACAATTATAGCATATTTTACAATTAACAATATTTTATAATTACAAAATCACTTTTAATATTTTTAGATTAATATTTATGCTTTGTTAATTAATTCAGTACCTTTATTTGTTTTTAAATCATTTTTTTTATTTTGTAAAATAATAAAAGGAGAAAATTGGCTATTTAACGAACAACCCTTTATTATTTCAATTCTAGACAATTTGGCCACACCCCCTATCAGCTTTTAAATGGCCCAATATCCCAATTAAACTAATCCAGCCCAATCCCTAATGTAACCAGGTCCAACCTCATTTTAATCTAAGTCGTTGATCAAATGAGATCAACGACCTAGATTTATTTGCCTTAATTAAATCTAAATAACCCCCCGGACCCCTCATTTCCACGAGACAGTCTCTCTCTCACTATCTTGTCTCTTCCTCTCTCTTCTCTCTAGAACCTTCTAGTTCTTTCTTCTCCGACGGTCTCCACCGTCTCTCCGGCCACTTCCAATCTCACCCCTTTCGACCATCAGCCGCCATGAAACCCTAGCTCATCGATTTCCTCTATTTTTGAGACCCCAGAAACCTCCACCATGCAAATCAATCCCTAAAAGCTCTGCCTGGTTTGTTTTCGGCCACCTCCCTTCAACCCCAAGGCTCTGATGGGCCTCTCATCGTCCTGTTCAACATCTCTAAGACCTTCGAGGTTTATGGACCATGGTGATTTATACCTAGGGCTCCTGGTTCTGCTACTTATGGGTTCTCCGGTGTGATTTTATGCGAAATCACATCCTATACGCCACGATCTATGAAGTGTCAACAGGTTCTCTCAACTTCTATTAGGGTTTCCCCTTTTTTGAAACCCTAACTCTCTCTTGAATCTCTCAAAACATTATTATTTTCATGCTATTTTAATCTTTTCCTCTATGTTCTGCTTATTCTCGAGCTTCTTCTGAAAGATTCTCTACTTTCAACCATTTTTACTCTCTTTGAAAATTTAGGGTTGCTTGGATTTCTGTTACACATGTTTTGACCAATTTTCTTTATGATTAAAACCTTTTCTTTGTTTATTTTGACCAATTTTATGCTCTTACTGTTTTTAGCTTGACTCTGCTAAAAACCCTAATTTCTAAAAAAAATATTTCTTTGTTTGATTATGTGTGTTAGCATAATTTTCCTTACTCAGATTCTATGTGTTAGCATGTTTCCTTGCTTCGATTATGTGTGTTAGCATAATTTTCTTTGCCTTGTCTCTATGTGTTAGCATGTTTCTTCATTTGATTATGTGTGTTAGAATGATTTTCCTTGCTTTGGTACTATCTTCTAGCCTATTTACTTGATTCTTGTTAATGTTTCGTGGTCACCATGCTTCGAATATGCCCTGCTGAATCTTAACCTATTTTCACTATCTTTAAATGGTTGTGTTTGTTCATCTCTTGTTCCCTTCTGTCTATATGGTTAGTTTTGTTTGCTACACTTGTTCATTTACCTCTATTTATATGTTGAGAATGCAGAATCATGACTTCACATGTTTGATTCTGATTTTACTTGATTGTTGGTAATTGAAAAACTTTTTTTAAGCCCTAGAATTCTATTCGCCTGTTTTAAATTAACTGATCTTTGTTAACTTATTTGCTATGGTACTTTGTCCTAATTAACCTTTCCTTAATTGAATTTTTCCTGAATTTGGACCTAACTGACTACTATATGTAATACTGAACCTTGACTCCTTCCTTATTTAATCCTACACTGATTTTTCTACTTGCCTTGTATGGTGCTGAATCTTTTTATTTAATTTTGATTCCCTTAATTAATGGAGTACTTCCTTGATTCTCTAATTGATTGATTCCGAGTTCTTAATTTAACATACTTCTGTGATTGTTTTCCTTATTTTACCACCTACTTTCAACTATAAATACTCTAAGTCTTTCACACGAAAAATGGGGGAAGTCTTCTGAACACACACACATCACTGAATACTCTCAATTCTGCATTCTCATTCTCATTCTCTTGCTTCTGCTCTACTGCTGTTCTCTGCTCTTGCTTATATTAGCCGGCTGAAAGCCAAGGCTAATATTGTGTTACTACTTTTGCCTTTGCATCCTGCTCTTGCTTTTTTACTGGTATGTCCTAATTAATTTTCAAGTCTCTAGCCAATGTGTTTACTTTGATTTCAGTTCATTATCTTTTTGATTTTCTTCTACTTATGCTTCTCCTGCTCAATGTGCAATTGATTCTTTTGCTTTAGTACTTTGCCATGTCTTCTGATTTACATGCTTGTAGCCTATTGCTATACATTAGCAGGCCTAGACTTTACTACTCCCCAGTTCCCCTAAATCCCCTGATTCTGTGTAGTCATGTTCATTAAACTTGTATCCCCTTTAGCATTGTGTGATCTATCTGTTCCCCTTTCCCCATGATCCTTGTATGCAATCATGTATTGTTGAACTATTGTTTTTGCTATTTTTTTTAAAAAAACAAACCCCCTTATTTTTGAAAAGTCTTCTCTGTGCACTTCACACTACTCTTAGAAAATAGGTTCTGCCCCCTTCGTGTGAGCATTGCTTTGAGTACCTCTGAGTACTCGCTGAACTTTGACACACAAGGCTGGTATTCCACACAGCACTTGTCCTGCATTCTTCTAAATATCTAGGTTTTGGTATTGGCCAGAGATCCAATGGGACCCTAGGGAGCTTTGTCGCACCTAGACCATGACAAAGGCTGTGAAACTCGAAGGGGTTGAGGTTGGAAAGATTGGGCCTGATTGAAGGCTCCATATAGAATAGCTTCTTATTTTTTCTGGTCTTTATTATTGTAATTCAGATACGATTGGCTTGTAATAATTTGTAAACGAATGATTGGGGCCGAATAGTGAATATGGGGCAGGGCTATGCATGTTTTGTATAAATAATGGGTAGAAAACATGCCCATAGGATTTTATCTACTTATCTGTGCAATAGATAACCTGTATAGGTCATGCATCTCATTTATTAGAGATCCTGCTTTAGGTTCTTTACTTTTAGCCTATCATTACGCTCATCTTGTAACCACGATTAGATAATAATCAGCAAATAATTTGTGATTACTGCATTGGCATATTAAAAACCATGTTTTAGGTACTTCTATGCGCATTAGATATCCTTCCCTTAGGACTTCTCACTCGTTCGAGTTGCAGTAGTTAATTAACGTTTGTCTAATAACTTTGTTAAAATATGGCTAAGTGGTTTGAAACGTTTTCTGCAAATACCTTGTCACGCGTACCTTTATAAATCAGAATCAAAATATGCATATCTTTCCTTTAAAATAATTAGACAATGTATAAAGACACCTAGGAAAACTTTAGGCCCGATAATAACTGAACAATTCTGTTTCTATTAGTTTAAGACCAACCAACTTCTTTTAATTCCAACTCTGCCATTCCTATTCTTGTTTTGATTCTCTGAAGTTCACTCAGCTTTTCTAAAAAAAAAGGGAACTCCGCTGAAAACGATTTTGAAATGATGCACCTATTTACTTTTACTGAGCTTCTAATTTTTATGTCCTCAGATCACTGGGTTACCCATCTCTGCCCAGAATCGTGCTATTACTGTTACTACTTCATTTTTAAAACCAAGTTTTAACTTCTTTGAAAGTTCCTATCTTTGAGACCTTAATTGTGTTTAAGTCATGCTATTTATGTGTTTTGTTTGAGGAGGTATACATGAGCCTTTATATGTTTACATGCTTCCCCCCAACATGCAGTATTTATTTTCTTTTGTATGTCGCCTTAGATTTTTATCCTTTGAAACCAATCAGCCTAATATCCCACCTTTTAGGACTAGTAGTCCTAAGTGCCTCCGGGACTGATAAAATGGGATGGGTAATAGCATGCAATAAGTAAAACGAGACCATTCCGCGTTTAATACCTTAAAGGGGCGGGAAAGGGTAGGTATGGATATGATGACCACACGATAACACCACTTGTATAAACTGTTATCGGGTGTTGTATGGGGTGATCCATATGACGTATAAACTTAGGACCCATTCCCTTATTCGTTCATTTTATTTTAGAATTTCAACTACTTTTTTGCAAACTTCAACTTTTAAAACTGCTTTTAACTTGCAACAACTATATGAAAATTTCCTCTTTTACTCGTCTATTCAGAACTTCAAAATTGCTTCTTCTAATCAAAATTCAGTTCCTTTAACTTCTTTAATTTCTTGCAACCATTATGTGAAACCCCCCCTCCCCCTGTATTTGTAATTCTTGTTTGCCTGCTTGTCATTTGTATTTAAAGTCACAATATAACATGGCCGGGAACCACACTAGTGAATCTTGAGGGGTGCCTAACACGTTCACCTCGAGATAATTTCTAGCACTTACCCGAACTCTGGCTTTCCAACTATTAGTGTCCTAATGCACTTAATCATTAGGTGGCGACTCTTCAAACTCCAAAACCTAATTCCCAAAAAGGGAAAAGAGTTGTCCTCCTAAATGTCGTAAACCCGATTTTGCAAAAAAAAAAAGGGGCATCGACATCACCAAGAGGTGATTATTCATGGCGACAGTAGCAATCCTATATGTAGTCGCCAGACCACCCCAGCAATCAGAGGAAGAAGAAAGATAGGCGGAGAAACCTACCACCACATTGAGCGAGTCAACGTCGTGGACAAGGACAAATGGTGGGATAACAAAATCGAAAGCATATTGAACTGGTACAGGTACGAACCTGGCAAGGGACTCGGCAAGAATCTCCATGGAATTGCTAAGCCTATCAAGTTGAAGAAGCACAGTACCACTCTCGGTTTGAGATATAAATACACTTGGGAGGAATTCAACCACTGGTCGCCACCATGGCGTAGTCCCTACTACCTACTGGAACATTCGATACCTTGCTCGGAGCAGACTTTTCAATCATCCGATGTTATATATGGGTCAGAAGAAGAGGAAGCGCTGGCGGCGATGAGGAATTTGTTTTTGGAAGATAATAATACGGACTGTTGTGTCATTTTCGAGGAGGAGGGGAGGAAGGCCCTTTCACACAAGCCTTGAGCCGAGGAGAGTGCCTCAACAATTGGTCCATCAGAACCACCAGAGCCCGGAAAGCTTCGGGGTAGCAAGGCTAAACAAAGCACCATGCATTATCTTTATTTTTTGCTAGTTGACTTTCTTTACGCATTTTAATTTTGAAATAAGAGCTCCAATCTTCAAAACAATTATGAAATTTACCAAAGCATTTCAGTTTCTTATAAATCTTGCTCTTATTACTTTTTATCGTTTACTTTATTTACACAACATTACTATTACTTATCTTGATGAACCGACGACTGTGACATGTAACGAGACAATGCAACAAATAGATATAGACTCAGAAGAAGATGATATACCAGAATAAATTGTTAAAGAAGTTGAGAATTTTGAGAATAGACCTAAGTCCAACTTGGACGAGACTGAGATTGTCAACCTGGGAGATGCGGAAAATATCAAAGAAACATGAATTAATGTTCATTTGTCACCATCAGAAAAGGAAGAGCACACGGAATTCCTAAGACAATACGAGGATATATCCGCCTGGTCGTATGATGATATGATCGGTCTCATTACATCTATTTGGGCTCACAAACTGCCAACCGATCCTGCATGCCCGCCGGTAAAGCAGAAGCTCACGAAGTTCAAGCCTGACATGAGTTTGAAAATCAAGAAAGAAGTCACCAAGCAAGTCAGAGCCAAAGTTCTCAGGGTAGTAGAGTATCCAACATGGTTAGCCAACATCGTGCCAGTACCAAAGAAGGACGAGAAAGTTAGAGTCTGTGTCAACTACCTTGACCTCAACCGGGCTAGTCCCAACGACGACTTCCCCTTGCCAAACATACACATTCTAATTGACAATTGCGCCAAGCATGAGCTTCAACCGTTTGTTGATTATTTTGCTGGGTATCATCATATCTGGATGGACGAAGAAGATGCTGAGAAAATAGCCTTCATTATGTCGTGGGGTATGTATTGTTACAAGATGATGCCATTTGGGTTAAAGAATGCTGGGGCCACCTACATGAGGGCCGTGACTACTATTTTCCATGACATGATACACAAAGAAATCGAAGTGTATGTAGATGATGTTATCATCACGTCCAAGAAATCCACTGACCACATGGAAGATTTGAGAAAGTTCTTCAACAGACTGAGAAGGTACAACCTGAAACTGAATCTCACCAAATATGCATTCAGGGTTCCTATCGGAAAACTACTCGGGTTTATTGTGAGTCGCCGAGGAATAGAACTAGATCCATCAAAGGTCAAAGCCATCCAAGAATTGCCACCACCAAATAACAAGAAAGAGGTTATGAGTTTCTTGGGTAGACTTAACTACATCAGCCGGTTCATAGCTCAGTCCACTGTCATTTGTGAGTCAATCTTTAAGATGTTAAAGAAGGACGCCACCGCTAAATGGACCGATGACTGTCAGAAAGCCTTCGACAGAATCAAGGAGTACTTGTCAACACCACTAAATTTGGTCACACCCAATCCAAGAAGACATCTATTACTCTACCTTGCAGTACTGTATGGAGCATTCAGTTGTGTTCTGGGGCAGCATGATAAAACGGGGAGAAAGGAGCAGGCCATCTACTATCTCAGCAAGAAGTTCACCCCGTATGAGGCCCATTATTCTCTGTTAGAACACACTTATTGTGCTCTGACTTGGGTAGCTCAGAAGCTGAGGCACTATTTTTGTGCCTATACTACTTATCTCATATCAAGAATGGATCCGTTGAAGTACATCTTTCAGAAGCCCATGCCCACTGGCAAACTAGCCAAGTAGCAAATCCTGCTGAGTGAATTCGACATTGTTTACGTGACCCAAAAGGAAATCAAGGTACAAGCACTGGCAGACCATCTTGCCGAAAACCCCATGACAGAGAATACGAACCCCTAAAGATGTATATTCCTGACGAAAAGGTATCTTTCATAGGAGAAGATATTGCAGAATCCTATGATGGTTGGAGAATTTTTTTCAACGGAGAACCAAACTTCAAAGGAGTTGGCATAGGAGCAGTCCTAGTATCAGAAACCGGCCAGCATTATCCAGTATCTGCCAAGCTCAGGTTCCCGTGCACGAACAATATGGCCGAGTACGAAGCCTGCATCATAGGTCTCAAATTGGCCATTCACATGAGCATTCAAGAGTTGCTAGTGATCGGGGATTCAGACCTCCTTTTAAATCAGGTCCGAGAAAAATGGGCAACTAAAACTTCCAAGATACTCTTGTATTTGCATCATGTACAGGAGTTGAGGAAGAGATTCACAAAGATGGAATTCCGGCATGTTCCCAGAGTCTAGAATGAGTTTGATGATGCATTGGCAACCCTATCATCTATGATTCAACATCTAGATAAGAATTTCATAGATCCTATTCCGGTAAAAATTCATGACCAACCAGCTTACTGTGCTCATGTCGAAGAAGAGGCAGATGGAGAACCTTGGTTTCACGATATTGAGGAATACTCGGCAAAAGGAGAATACCCAGAGCTTGCAAATACTACTCAGAAGCGCATACTGCGAAGATTGTCCAACAATTTCTTCCATAGTTGGGGAATCCTGTATAGGAGAACTCCAAATTTGGGTTTGCTAAGGTGTGTGGATGCAAAGGAAACATCCAAACTGCTAGAGGAAATTCATGCCGGGACCTGTGGTCCGCATAAGAATGGTTTTGTCTTAGCCAAGAAGATACTCCGGGCAAGTTATTTTTGGATGACTATGGAGGCGGACTGCATCCAGTATGTTCGAAAGTGCCATCACTGCTAGATTCATGCAGACATGATAAAGGTGCCTCCAAACGAGCTTACTGCAACAAGCTCGCCATGGCCGTTCGCCGCTTGGGGAATGGATGCCATCGGACCTATCGAGCCTGCTGCATCAAACAGGCACAGGTTCATTCTAGTGGCAATTGATTATTTCACCAAATGGGTTGAAGCGACCTCTTGCAACGCAGTGACTAAGAAAGTCATGGCAGACTTTGTCCGCGACCGCATCGTTTGTCGGTTCAGAATTTCGAAGTCAATCATCACTGATAATGGTTCCAATCTCAACAATGACTTGATGAAGGCCATGTGTGAAACCTTCAGGATCAAATATAAGAATTCTACAGCCTACAGACCTCAGATGAATGGAGCCGTAGAAGCTGCCAATAAGAAAATCAAGAATATACTAAGGAAAATGATAGAAAAGCATAAACAGTGGCACGAGAAGCTATCTTTCACTTTATTACCGCACCACAGTTTGCACATCAACTGGGGAAACTCCCTATATGCTGGTTTATAGTATAGAGGAAGTCATTCCCGTCGAGGTAGAAATTCCCTCGTTGAGAATCATACAAGAAGCAGAACTCGACGATGCAGAATAGGTAAAGAGTCGCCACGAGCAGTTAGCCCTCATAGATGGAAAAAGAGTGAACGCAGTTTTAATGGTCAACTTTATCAGAATAGAATTTCTGGAGCTTTCAACAAAAGAGTCAAGCCAAGACAATTCACACCAGGAGAGCTGGTATTGAAGAAAATCTTTCCACATCAAGATGAATCCAAAGGGAAATTCTCTCCCAACTGGCAGGGTACGTACATGGTTCACTGGGTTCTAACAGGAGGAGCCCTCATACTTGCAAAAATGGATAGAGAAGTTTGGCCGAAGCCGATTAATTCAGATGCAGTAAAGTGATACTATGTGTAACACTTATGATTTCCTTATATGATGTAATTTGAACTATGCCTGACCTGATTTCCCTTTAAAGGGGGATACTTAGGCAGCCCTATGGGTTTGGTCACAATTCAATAAAATTTTCATTTTCCCCGCAATTGGAGATTGGGGCAGAATTTTGAGGAGGACCCTCAAAATTCCAAAGTAACTTCAACCGATCATCACAAGCAACCATCAGAAGCAGCAACCCAGTAAACTGGGGCAGAATTTTGAGGACCCTCAAAATTCTGGAGCAAAAGAGGTTGCAATGTCGTGAATCCCGTCGCAGTCGTCGATTCATCTAAAGAAAAATTATTTTTCAATTGTACATTTATGTTACACTTTACTAAATCATGCATATCTATTATCAAATTGCTTTGTTTAGCGATGCTACCCCAATGATACACAACATCACTGAAAACAGAGCCAAGCAGGACAAGTGAAGTCCACGGGGAATACGAACTAACCTTTCCCCTCTACAAACTCACGATTTTTCTTTGGATACAGGCACCCAAGTTGCAAATCACCAAATACATTTATAAACTCATACTTTTTGGGAATACGACCTTCAGAACCATCACCTATTCACCTTTTCTATTTGCATACAACATTCCTAGTAGCCACAATTTCACAATCAGCTATCAGCTAAGAAATTTTACTACTGTTCGCAATTTCTGTACTGCATAAGGCTACTATTCTGTCTTTCGAGGTTAAGATCTACCTCCATCTGCATTTTTCTGCATTGCATAAGGATGCTATTCTGCCTTCCAAGACTAAGCTCTATCTTCATCTATATTTTCTCGTATTGCATAAGGCTGCCATTCTGCCTTCCGAGACTAAGCTCTGTCTCCATCTGCATTTTGTGCCTTGCATAAGGCCACTATTCTGCCTTCCGAGACTAAGCTCTGTCTCCATCTGCATTTTCTGCATTGCCTAAGGCTACTATTCTGCCTTTCGAGGTTAAGCTCTACCTCCATCTGCATTTTCTGCATTGTATAAGGCTACTATTCTGCCTTCCAAGGTTAAGCGCTGTCTCCATCTGCATTTTTTGCATTGCATAAAGCTACCATTCTGCCTTCCGAGGTTACGCTCTACCTCCATCTGCATGGCCTAAATAATGCCACCTTTATTTAGATTCTGCATCGGCTGAAATATCGTCATATTTTATTATGTCTTGCATTGGCTGAAATATCGCCACTTCATTTAAATCTTGCATCGGCTGAAAGATCGCCATTTCATTTAAATCTTGCATCAGTTGAAATATCTCCATTTTTATTTATGTCTTGCATTGGCTGAAATATCGCCACTTCATTTAAATCCTGCATCGGCTGAAATATCGCCATTTTTATTTATGTCTTGCATCGGCTAAAAGATCGCCATTTTATTTAGATCCTGCATCGGCTGAAATATTGCCATTTTTATTTATGTCTTGCATTGGCTGAAATATCGCCACTTCATTTAAATCTTGCATCGGCTGAAAGATCATTGTTTTACTTACATTCTGCATGGCTGAAATATCGCCACTTCATTTAAATCCTACATCGGCTGAAAGATCGCCATTTTCACTTAAACCTTGCATGGCTGAAAGATAACCACCTTATTTACGCTCTCATGGGCTGAAAGATCGCCACCTTTTGCATTTTCATGGGCTGAAAGATCGCTAAATTATCCAAGGGCATCATTGTTCAGAGGCACCATCTTCATAGCCCGAGAACGCCATGGCATGGTCTGAGGACTCTTTTATCTCTTGCATATCATTATTCAAAGGCATCATGGTTCGGAGGCATCATTCTCATATCCCGAGAACATCATTTCATAGCCTACAAATCCTTTATCATACGCTTCATGGCTCAGGACGTCATGGTCTGAGGACGTCATCGTAACCGTCCAAAGACAACATTCATGGTCCAACGGGAACTTGCATCATGTTTAAATTTATGCACAATATATGTTCGTATTGCTCATTTACAGGTAAATCGGCTAGCAAAGGCCGTCTCACTAGGAGCGATCCCGCAGCCTACTAGATTTTGACCATCCATCGCGCCCGTTCTTGGAAAAGTTTCCATCGGCATGTTCCGTTGATGGATCCCGAACTATATATGGCCTGATTCCTGTAAGAGCAGGGATATGTAGGCAGCTCAGGAACCAGAGCTCGGTCAAAATTCTTCAAGTCGTTTCGTTCAGTCAAATTGGCCATAATATCTTTACCCGACAACTCTTTCATCCTTCCCGGGTAAAGAGGGGCAGTTGTTGATACCCAATTTTTTTCTATGTATTTCGTATACAAAATACTTTCAAAATAGCATGTACATGCATATATAAGCATGACCAATATTTTGGTATTTTACATAATTTTTAAAGATTTTCAAAATTAATTTATTGTCTATTTTAGCATTATAAATCCAATAATTATTCCCAAAGATTATCATTTTGGTGAATGGCCTATTTTATTTTCATACTTACACCAAAATATAGCAAAGGTAATTTTATATTTTTTTTTTTACAAATTTATTTGGTATTTAAAAGACTAAATTGCATATAATTGAATTGTAGCCTACTTTAAGATTAATAGCATTTTATAATTGTTAAATTAGGTCCAGTATTTTTAAATTGATATTCATACACTATTAACCATTTTAGTATTTTTAATTTGCTTTTAAAATCATCTTTACTATTTTTTTATAAATAAAACTGTCTATTTAACATTTATCTCGGTTCATTTCAATTATACACCCATTTCATTTCAATTGTAGCCCTTAAATCGACCCAGTTCTACCCCAATTAAATCAGCCCAATTCCACTTTTAACCCGGCCCCGACCCAATGTTTAAAACCCGCCTGTTTCCCATTAATTGATCCAGGCCGTTGATCATTTTGATCAACAACCACAAATCTCCCTTACCATTTTTAACCCCAAAGACCTACCCTAATCCCTCATTCTCACCTAGATCGCCGCCTTTGAATCCCAAACCCTCTCAAATCCTCTCAAAAACTCTCTGAAACCCTAGCCTCCTCCTACCCCCTTTTCAACAGTCGGTCACCGGAATCCATGGCTTCTTAGGCCATGGATAGTTGGTACTCACCTATCTTCACAAGTAAGCCATGGTTGTTCAAAGCTTCGAGGCCTGACCTCGATAATTCCCTCTTCGATCTTCTCAGACCTTTGATTTCATGGCTCCTCCAGCCATGTTCTAGCATATTCAAGACACATGAGCCTGATTCTTGACCTCTCCGACTCAAGATCGCACCTGTTTTCAAGCCTTTCTCATTTCTAGGGTTTATCCGAAACCCTAAGCTATTCAAGGTTCTTTCACCGTTATTTACTTAGATCTATAATGTATCTATGCTTTTCTTGCCATCTAAAGTGTTTTCCCTAAAAGTTTCTTTTCAAAATTGTTTCTCTCCGATTTTAGGGTTTCTGAAAGTATTTTTTGGAAAAAAATCTTTCTGATTTTTCTTCTTCTTTGCTTTATGTGTGTTTGTCCATACCATGCTCGTGTGATTTCTTTTTACTACGTATGTACTGTCTTCTACCTTTTCTTTTCTACTATACATATTACTCATGTTAATCTTTGCTATGTTTTCTTTACTTTATTACCATATGTGTTTACCGTTAAGTTATTTGATTTTTATTTACTGTACTCTTTTCATGTTCTTACATGCTTCATCTACATGTGTTCAAGTTTGTATTATCTCCTTCTTCTAAACTTGTTTAGATTCCGAGTTTTCTTAAATATGTTCTTCATGATTTTTCTTCCTTTGTCGTTCAAACATGCTATCATATCTGTTTTGTTGAGACTCTGAAACAAATAGCTTGTTTTCTCACTCTATGTCTGATTCAATTTTGACACCCTAGGATTTGGGGGTTTCCTTTGACGATTTTGATTTTGTGTTCGAGTTAGGGTTCCACTTTGGGACCTTGGACTCTCAGACTCACTATGAGTCTGCAAATTGAACCTGTATCTCTTTGCTTATGATTCTGAACTTCTCTTTGATTAAACTCTCTTCTAAATAACTTGACAGTCTCTTCTTGATTCATATATTTGTGTGCTTTATATATGAGAACTCTTCTTTCAAAAAGGTTTTGCCAACTACTAATTGATTCTGAATTCCTTTAATGATGTTTACTTGATTGTTACGGATTTTCCTTAATTGAACCTTTCTTTACCCTTTTCTTGACTTGATTCATTTGGGTAAAAGCATGTAATTTTGATTTTACTGGTTGATTTCCTTTCCTTTTTTTACAAATCGTGTACTATTATTTTGTTGCCTTAAATAGCTTCTATGTACTTACCCTTTATTATACTGCGAGGAAAATATTTTTTCAAATCCCTTTCCTTAATTGTTTTACCCGTTTGAAATCAGAATCCCTTAACTAAAGAGAGACTGATTATAATTTTATTTCCTTACCTTTTTCTTACTTATTTGCTGCACTATAAAAGTGGCTCGACCCTTCTGCATTGAAACAACTTTTGCGAGCTTTACAACTTTAGAACTTTGAATTTCTGAATCCTAAATTCAATACTCATACTATCACACGCATACTCTCAATCACAATACTCTTTCAAACTCTCTGCTCTCTTCTAAGACTTTTTGTACTGCTCTGCTTGCAACTTGGCTTTTCAAGACTGCTGCTTTACTTATTTGCTTTCCCTGAAACCGGTATGTCTCGATTTTGATTTCAGCTTTCTTCCCTATGTGTTTACTTTACAATTGCCATATTCATGTCTACTTTGCTGCTCATGTTCTATATTAAACATGTTACTTTTTTTTATGTTTACTGCTTGTAATAAAAACCCCATACCCTCATTCCCTTCTATGTGCTGAGTTAAAGTTCATGGCCTGGCAGTATCCAAATTACTGCCTAGGTCTGAACCTGACCTTCAATGGGTCCTAACTCCCAAATATAGCTAATAGATTGGTCAGGGGTGTGCCAACATCCTAATTGCTATGCATGACCACTAGCCTGTCATGGTCTTCCCTAATTCCCCCTCTATTGTACTTACACTTACTCTTATATTCTAAGTTCTGCCCCCCTCCTATGAGCCTTGCCTTGGGAACCTTGAGTTCTCTCTGAACTTGGACATTTGAGGGCTGGCCTTTCCACACAGCACTATAATCTGATCCTGCAAATGTATTTGGGTGTAAGCACTTCCTGGGATTCATAAAGCCCCCTTGAAACTTTGACACACCCAAAGGATGAGAAAGGCTTTTGGAAATCTGATCTTTGGAAGTTGGTTTATTTCATATTTCAAACTAGGAGTCTAAATTAGGCTCTCCTTGGTTGGAATTTTTATTTCTGATGTAATTTACTTTTCTGGATTCATTCAATTTGTAATAACCTTATAATATCCCATGAGGTTCTAGTGAAAAGGGGAGGGTCATTTATGTATGCATATGGGTAGATAGCATGCTCATAGGGATTACTATTTACGAACTCTGTATTTATGCATAACATATAGAACTCCTACCTATAAGTTTCTGCATATAGAAATTATGTATAAGTTTCTACATTACATGTAGAAATCCTGCCTATAAGTTATGCATTACACATAGAAATCCTGCCTATAAGATTGTTTTATTACTGTATTAGAAACCATGCCTATAAGTTTCTGCATATAGAAATCATGATAGTTTTGTTTCTGCACCTCTGCATATACGTCTGTCATTAGGAAAATAATCATAGGTTTAATAATAATCAACTTCATTCTAGATACCATGCCTATAGGAATCCTGCACTTACATAATCGTCTTAAAACCAACAGCACTTAGAAATCATACCTATAGGGTGTAATTAGTTGAATCAGCTTCTTCCGTTTCATCTATGAGTTTAAAATTAGTAGTAAGGTCATTTAAAATCTACAAAGATTTGTTTACAAATAGTAACCTTTCTTTAAATTAGTACGCCTTTTGCATTGCTAGATATCATGCTTATAGGCCTCATCTAGGCAAACCAGTAGGTAATTAATCAACCATGTCAGTCCCTGATAAACTACAACCAGCAGGCATGCCTAATTTGGACTTCTTATCTGAAAATATGTGATAAATGAGCCACCCCTTTAACGTTTAAGTTTAATTAAAAACATAACCAGTACCTGTAAGTCATGCTAAACAATTTTTTCTTTGAATGAGGAAGTCTATTTGAGCCTTCAACTGTTATGTGTTTTCCCCTGTTAATTGTTATGTGTTTTGTTTGTCGCACTAGATTTTTGTCCTTTTAAAACTTTGAAAAGCCAATATCCCTTCCCTTTAGGATTAGTATCCCAACTGCCTCCGGGGCTGATAGGATTGGGTCGTGTAGTAGCATGCAATAAGTAACGAGACCATTTCGCGATTTAGTACCTTAACGGGGTGGGAAAGGGTAGACATGGATATGATGATCACGCGATAACACCACATGTATAAATGGTTACCGGGTGTTGTGTGGGGTGATCCATGTTATTTATAAACCTAGGACTCCCTTCCTCTTTATGTGTTTACTTCTTTTTTCAGAATTTCTAAAACTGTCATTTTTCAGTTCTTTTAAACCCCGTCTTTTACTTTAATCATTTAAAATATCTTTTAGTTATTTAATTTCCAGTACTGTTTTCTTTTCCAAATTTCCACCCCATTTCATTCATTTGTTTCATTATTTGTACCAATTATTTGACCCCCATTTTTCTGCACTTGTATATTCTTTAAATAATTATGAAATCGCATATTCCCAAACTTCAGCATGTTTATCTAACTTTTACACTTCCCTTTGTTTGCCATCGTTATGCGAAAGTTGTCTTGTATGTTTATTTGTTGTTTACATATAAAGTCACAATTGTAGCATGGTCGGAAACCACACTAGTGGATCTTAAGGTGTGCCTAACACCTTTTCCCTGAGATAATTTCTAGCCCTTACCCAAACTCTGGTTCTTCAACTCAAACCCTTCTTAGTGTCCTAATGCACTTTAATCATTAGGTGGTGACTCTTTAATTCAAAACCCAATTCCCAAAAAAGGGAACGAGTTGTCCTCCCAAATGTCATAAACCCGATTTTGCCTTAGAAAAATGGGGCATCGACAGTAGCTGCTAAGTTCCACGGCCCATTTGGCTAATCACCCTGAAAGTTTGGGTTTATGCAAAATATTTTGAAGGAGATAAGTTGTCACAACACATATGGGATGACACTGAAAATATGGTTTTAATTTCCTAGAGGTTCTTATCAAAGCGGGCGCTAACTTTTCTAAGTGAGGATACCTAGTTTCGGCCTCACCTAAGGTACGACTAACATAATAGACAGGGAATTGTGTACCTTGTTCTTCTCAAACCAGGACTCCACTTACCGCTATCTCCGAGACTGCCAAGTGTAAGTAGAGTTATTCATCTATTTTCGAGGTATGAAGAAACGACGGGCTCGATAAGTAACGATTTAGTTCTTCTAAGGCAAGCTGGCATTCCGGGGTTCGTGCAATATTGTTCTTTTCCCTAAGTAGCGAGAAGAATCGGTGACTTCTTTCTGAGGACCTCGAAATGAATCATCCTAAAGTGGCTATGCGCCCGATTAGCCTCTACACGGACTTTACATTATCTACGACCATGATATCCTCGATAGTTTTGATTTTATCAGGGTTGATCTCGATCCCCCGATTGGACACCATGAAACCAAGAAACTTGCCCGAACCAACCCTGAACATGCACTTTTTGGGTTGAGCTTTATATTATACTTCCTTAGTATATTGAAAGTCTCCTGCAAATGCTTCAAATGATCCTCTGCTCGCAGGGACTTAACTAGCATGTTAGATTTCCCTATTTGTTGTTCGAACATTCGATTTACTAGGCGTTGATAGGTTGAACTAGCATTTTTTAGTCTGAACGACATTGCATTATAACAATAGGAACGATAATTAGTTGTACCTAGAGTAGGCATCGAGAAAACTAAGAGTCTCGTGGTCGGCAGTGGCATCAGTATTACAATCAATGTTAGGCAAGGGAAAAGAATCCTTGGTGCATGTTTTATTCAAGTCTGTATAATCTACACACATTTTAAGTTTGTTTCCCTTTCTTAGGGACTACCACTACGTTTTCCAACCATTCGGGAAACTTTACTTCCCGAATGGATCCTATTTTGAGAAGTTTGTTTACCTCATCTTTGATGAAAACGTGTTTTACCTCGGACTGAGGCCTCTTTTTTTTCTTCATCGGGAGGAACTTTAGATCTAAGCTCAGTTTATAAATAGTGATCTTCGGTGGGATCCCTGTCATATCGAGATAGGACCAGGCAAAACAATCCATTTTAGCTTTAAGGAATTGAATCAGTTTTCTCCTGAGCTCAGGAGTTAACCTAGTGCCCAGGTATACCTTTCGATCAGGCAGATGCTCGATCAGTATATTTGTTCCAGCTCTTCGACCGTTGATTTTTTGGCATCAGAATCATCGAAGATTATGATGGATCGAGGTATCATATAGTTATCATCCTCGTAAATTCCTTGCTCCTCCGGTTGGGTCGAGGCTGGTGACTGTGGTTGCTATTTGGCCTCTTATTTTCCCTTCGAATCCGATCCATTTGCCGATGAAAGTGTTGATACCGATATCACTTCATCGATTGCAAATATCTCCTTGGAGGCGGGTTATTCCCCGTACACTATTTTGACCCCTCCAATGTTGGGAACTTCAGAACTTGGTGAAATGTCGAGGGTACTGGCCTCATATTATGGGTCCAAGGCCTTCCGAGCAGTGCGTTATACCTCATGTCACCCTCGATCACATGGAACTTTGTTTTTTGCATGGTCCCGGTCACGTTTACTGGTAAAGTAATCTCACATTTGGTGGTTTCGCTTGCCATGTTGAAGCTTTTAAGTACTCGGCATGCGGGCACAATTTGATCTTGTAGGCCTAGCTGTTCCACGACCCTTGAGCGAATAATGTTGATCGAGCTATTTGGATGGATCAAAACACGATTAACCTGAATTTTACTCATAAGGACAAATATTACCATTGCATCATTGTGAGGTTGTTCGATCCCTTCTACATCCTCGTCATTGAAACACAAGGTTCTTCTGGTAACTAGTCCCGAGTTCATTTTTCCCTTGTTATTAATTCTTTCTTGAAATCTGAAAAAATCTTATTTTGGACCACAAAAAAAAGGCAAAAAAAAATTATTTTGAATCGGAGGGAGTAAATTTAATCACGTATTTTAAAGCCGTACAAACCTATATCTAAAGCGGACAATATTATCAGTAGGTTGAGCTGTTACTTCTGCGTTATTCGATCAATTAGCTAGACATGTGTTGATCACAGACAAAGAGGAGCAAAGCAGTTATACAACTAGAGATAATACTCCAATCAATTAAAAGATAATTCAGAGTTTCAAACTGTGTGTTACTAGTTTCCAAGAATTTATCGAATACCAATAAAATAATGGAGATTGTAACATCCAATCTGTGTGCCAAAGAAGATGGGATGAATCGAAAGTTCTGTTGCATTTACGTAGCATCGTTGTATGGTCAAGCTAGATGCCCATGTCTTGTACGCTAAAAGTAAATGTTGATTTTATCAATGACAATGCATGTGATTACCACTTAATGACTTGCTTTTTTGGGTAATTTTCAAATTCATTATTTGGTAGGATCATACGATGTTCGTGCTTCAACTTTTAGAAGTCAAAAAAATATAACGGATTAATGCTATGAGATGTGTAATATTTCAACAAAATCTTATGATTTTGAGATTACTAGAGCAATGGTTGATAATACTCAACTGTTTCAAATGACTTGATTTCGTAAATATTTTTTATGCCGGCCCTCGAAAAAACTTATAAAATCTATTTTAAAAAAAAAGCAGGAAAATAATAGGTCAACCAAAACCAAGCAACTTTGGTCCAATCCTAAGTAAAGGTTGCAAAGTACTAGGATGAAACTTCCTCCCAAAAAGAAAACAAATTGAACTCAACTCTCCATTATAACTACAATTGGACCCATACCTAATACTATCCAAAAACTCCTCCGTCACATCTTTCTTCGAAAATGTTGTCGGGTGCGAACCGCCAGCCGACCAATCGGCCCAGGTAATGCTCCAATTAGACGTTAATTTCGGACAAACTTTGTTCACTAGTGTTGGCAAGTAATGTTCATCCATGTAACAAGGTGGTGTACAATAGTTCTTAAAAACAGGGTAATATATCACATCAGAAATAATTTTAAGGGCTAGTTCGCGATGAACTTCGAACCATTGTGAGCCCTTTCGCCAATCTGAAATTGTTACGATCGGATACATACGTTTGTTGTACCTCCCGCGACCTATTTTCCTCGGATCGTCGAATAATCCTAGGAAACTTTGGTTGGATTTTGTTAGAAAATTGTAAATTGTAGTGAAGTTGAACAAAGGCATGCATGTTTCGGATAGTAATATGAATCTTTCGTTAGAGATGTCGAGAAGTGCATTTGCTAAAAGTCGCCTCTCTGCATCGATCATACTTGCTCTTCCCCATTGTACTGCCTGCATGAAAGATAGTACTTATGATGTTATGAGGTGCACTTTTGTATACAAAGGAAATTACTCCCCTGCCCCCTCCCCCCTCCCTCGCCCGGTCCCAATAATTAGTTATTATTATTTATTTATTTTTGAAAAATTTCCAGGGAATCGGATACGCACTGGGTAATCTGCTTACTGTGCAATAACTCGCAAACCACACAGGAAATGTAAACCGCACTAGGCACGCCCAAGCTTTGCTGAATTTCTTTTAGAAATATTAGAAATTTTAGAAAAATGAGAGGTCATTTATTTATTTTCTAAAGCTATCCTGATTGTTTTAATTAGTGTTAATCAAGTGGGACGCTTAAAAGAAAGATAAAGGGAATTTAAGCAAATGTTCTTCTGAGTGAGGCTATTGAATATCTTTCTTAAAGAGTGTACAAAAACCTTAATAGATAAATAAAATAGAACAGGGGTCGTACATGGTTTGAAAGGTTACCAAAATACTAGAAATAATTACCTGAATTTCATACAAAGTACTTTTGAGATGGTTGTTTTATAGAAAATCCCAAAAACAAAGGCTTAAGTGAAGGGTTTTCCCCCCTATAAAGTGACTTAAAAGTTAATTATATATAGAAGCTAAATTATTGGGATAATGATACTGTATTGCCACCCTCAACTAATAGCCGAAAAATATATGTTTTTTGTATATATATACATTCGGTATGTTATATACAAAAATTATATGAATTATATATTCTTTTTCGGCTACCAAATGTAAATAATTTTTATCGCGGGCTAAAAGTGATAATGCCCCATAAATTATTGAGAAAAACCATAGAAAATTTAGCTTAAATCATATAGACCAACTTAGGATAAAATGACTCTTTATTTCTCCCCAGTTTTTGGTTCACTTTATTCCTTGGCATATAGGAAATTTTAATTCTGCATGGTGCAATTTAGGGGTGTACATAGGTCGGGTTGGTTCGGACTTTACAATTAACAAACCAAACCAATTGTGTCGGATTATTAAATCTAAAGACCAAACCAAATCAGTAAAACTCGGATTTTTCACTCTCGGTTTTTCTCGGGTTTCCGGATTTTTCGGGTTTTTTCGGGTTTTTTTCCCGTAAAATTTTCGTAGAACAAAATATATAAATTATGCTCAAAATATTTCTTTAGTCCTAGTAAGATACAACTATATAAAGTATTTTCCAAGAAAATAATACAAAATATGATATGTCATGGCATTATCCTAAAATATTCAACAATAAAGATAATAAAATTATGTAATATAAATATTGCTAATTAAAAAG
>MU693381.1:128697-148076 GCA_026770625.1 Nicotiana glauca
AAAACAAAACATAGATATTCAATGCATTCTCGTTTGTAATATTGAATTAAATATCTTTTGTTAGCATTAATATTGATTTGATTTTGGTTTGGGCTTTTGTTAGCACTATTTAATTTACTAATGTTAATGACTATAAAACTTATTGGAACATTCAAAAGTTCTAAGTCCAACCTTGAAATAATACCTCAAAAAATAAAATTATGAAATCTTGAAATATTTATAAATTACATCACAATAAGTATATTTATATATTAAATATATCTATAATTTCTATAAATGTAATGTCGGGTTGGTTTGGTTTCGGTTTGACTTTCTTTAGTTAAAACCAAACCAAATCAATTATGGTCGGGTTTTTTTTTCCAACACCAAACCAAATCAAACCAACCCATAGTCGGATTTTTTTTCTCGGTTTGACTCGGATTATCGGGTTAGTACGGTTTGTTGGTTTCCTTTGTATACCCCTAGTGCCATTATGATCACATAGGTAAAGTAATGGAGTTTTAGGAATCGACAAGAAAGCGGAAAAATATAAGAAGAATTAACCTAAATAGCCGTTCACCCAACCGCTTAAAATAAAAATAGCCGATGAATGTATAATATATGCATAGTCCACATATAATATGTGTATAACCAATTATCAAATATATATGTGTGTGTAACCATATATAATCTATGTATACCTGCTAAGAAAGTAAACAGTGAATTCGGCCAACTAGTTGTATACGATCCCAAAATTTAATAGGTAAAAAACAAAATAATTAGGAAAAATTGCCTAAATACAAAAAATATATGAGTATTTGAACCTGGCTAGGTATCCTCCTTTTGTAAAACACAGATGATGGAGGAGGCTCATAGTTGAAATCTGGTGAAGTATGTAAATATATTGAAAACAACCCTTCATGTCCTTTAAAGAACATCTCCCAAAGTGGTGCCAATGGCAATCTTCCCCTTGTTAAGAACAAGAATGCCACTTTTGGAGTTCTATTAAAAGGGTAATCCTTTACTTGAGACACCATTGAAGCTCTCCACATTAGTTCTTCGTCGTTCATCGCGTGCCAGAGATCCTTAGGAGAAAGAAAATCTTTCAACTCCATACTCGTATTTGAACTAGAATTAGATGAAGAGTTACAAACAAGATGTGTCGAGACAACAGAAAGATTGTAGATTGGTGATGAGAGTGTGGTGAGTTGATGAGGAAAGTAGAAATCTTCATAGATAACAATCTTCTTGAATTGGTCATTGATAAACATTCCTAATAGTAGTACAAAAAATGCCATAGACAAAGTAAAGACTATTGTGGTAATAATTTGGAAACTCATTTCCCTAACTTCTTTTTTGATGCGTATAGAGAGTTCTCTAACAAACATGGCTATGTACATTTCTTGTTAACTTCTATTTTGTTTAGTTTAAATATGATAACATAAGGTGTCAATTTATGATATCTATAAAGTGAGAAAATAAGGAAATGCAGCAAAAATGTGTAAAGGGAATGAATGCAAAGGGGCATGGGAAGTGTTGGCATAAGGCAAGAAGAAAATGTGAAATGATAGAAGTAAGGTGTGGTTTTTGTTTTTATTGCAGTTAAAGTAAAACTGCAATTATGAGTCTCAAGAAAGAACAGTGTGTAAAGGAAACGAATGGTAAAAAATAGGTTTAAGTTGTATATACTATTAGTGTAATTTAACTTGTTATAATGTGTTACTACATTATTTTTCGAGTTCTCACATAGTGCTTGTTATTACAGATACCTTTACCCTGATGGCAAAGAAATATTATACATTGTCAGTACACAGAAATTAAACTCGTGTATATGATAAATGATGCACATAATTTACTTCGTTACTGCACTTTTTACATATTTTACCATCACTTTTAACTACATCCATACCACGCGACCCGTACCATACATGGATTACATGTGAACAAGAAAGGAAATGTAAAAATCCTCTGCGACTAAAATGACGAATTTTGTAGCAAGAATAAAAGTTGCAAAGAAAGGAGCAGAACAACTTATTGTGCAGAATTACATTAGGAGTATGCATTGGTCCTAAAAAGTGAAAAGAGAAGGAAGATACTATATACAATTATTGAGCTTGATGCTCATCATCCGTGAAAATAATAGCACTGCTAATGAAAAATGCACTCGCCGATGGAATAACAGGCACAGTTAAACAAAAGATGGTTTCTGTATTAACTGTCTCAGAAGTTTTGTGATCAATAAACAATAATCTTGTCTACTGTCTAATTAATCCAATCTCATACTTCAGCCACAAAGAAATATCAGAGATGCAGGCATGCAGAACAAGTGTGGCGAGATATGCATACAACATTATCAATCAGTATTTTACTCCTAAAAACAGGGAATTCAAATATCTTACCCCTTCTCTTAGAACTACTGGTACATTGAGAGAGAGGATGACCTGGAGCCAGCCGGTATTAACTTCCTTAATAAACTCTGCTTTCTGGAGAAAGAATTCTTTGCATCACCTAGAAAAAGTTTGTTTCTTTGTGGAGAGTGATACAGCCAAGCAACCAGTGGCCACGGCCACAGTACCAACTAGTAAAGCCGCTCTAATCGTGTGATGCTTTATTGAGAATGCACTACTTGAGTATTCGAATAACCACCTTAAAAGGAAACGCAAACCACAAGTTGCTTGAAAATTTTGGATTGAAAAATCCTGCAATTTAATGATGGAAATAACTTTAGGCCCTTGATAATATGAAACCAAGTCACAAACAGATACAATGCTTTTGAGAAAATGATCTGTATTCAAGACTGTATCGATGAATTTTATATAGGCAGTACAGACTATTACAGGGAAAATAAGTAGTCGTCCAACCTAAAGGAATAAAAGTAACTGCAGGTCTTAGGGGGCAGCTTTCTGAAAGTTTCCTTATTTTTTATGCACCTTGTCAGCAAACTCAGCACAACTGCAATTGAATTGTTCTAAAGAGAAGTCCTGCACATGACACAGAAAAGTTTGGAATCCTAATCAATTAACTTACTAAAGACATGAATATATGTCCCAACTATTGCGCCTATATCCACATTCAAGCTAGAAACAGAGCAAATCAGCATCCAGAAGTGTTTGCATGCACTATAATCAATAATTTTCTCTAGGGGCCCAAATCTAGTTTATGGATCACCAAAAGTTTCCACGAAAAGGGACTAGCAAGCATATCTACGTCACGATAAAATAATTCAAGAAACATAAACACATGTAAGAAGTTATCATTCAACCTGAAAGTTGGTACAAAAATTACAAAATACCACATTCCGTTGACCACAACTCCAGGAAACTGATAGTTTTGGCAGTGAACTGAGCTCATTCAAACCCTGTAAGATAGCCACACAATGTGGACTTTCAAAGAGGAGCATTAATTTTAGTAGCTTATTCTTTGTCCTTAATTTGACATCCTTCATTCAGACCATTCTTCCTAGGTATGTTCAACCTGATTAACAGGCTTCAATAAGTTGATTTTTCACTACTGGACAGTGCATCAGATGGATATTGACACAGAAAATTGAATGTGCAAATAGCTCTCCACCATAAAATAGTAGTAAATAACAATGAGAACAACAATCAAGAAGACAGATGGATATCACATAGAAAACCGAAAATAACTGAAATCGGATGTGCATATGTTAGACAAAAGTGATCATGAATTTGAGCTCAGACGTATAAAGAATTGAGGTTGAATCCATGAGGGAGAAAAGAAGATATACATTTGGTAACTTGTCCTGCAGTGCTAGATGATCGACGTGGAGTCTCACATTTGATGAGGCATAAAACCAGAGGCTTCGGTCAACTTCAGCATAAGTGTAAGCAACTATGTCAAATAACGTTTTGGCACCATTCTCTATGGCCTTTAAGATGGTTGATTCTCTGTATCTCCGGTTTCTGAAAATCCCACGTAACACTAAATTAGATGTGCATCAATTGAATCTGTCCATATTTTTGTTTTATACAGTTTTTGAGAATGATAATCCAGCTTCCGTTGGCATCTGGTGTAAACAATGTAAATAAACATAAAACTAACTGAACAAGTTTCAATGCTTCACACATATATTAGCAGAATGATCATTTAAGCAAGACTACAGGAATTACATAGTGGGAGAAAGCAACAAGGTAAACATGCAGGTTTTCTGCATAAATTGTGAATCATATATAAACATGTCCAAATGGCTGATTAAACTATCTATGGAATATGTCATAAGAATTAAGAGGTATCAGTTTCATACTTGAGATACCCACAGAGCATGTGTTTCGGCCACATATTAATTCTTCCATGCATTGGAATCAAAGCATGAGGAGAGAGCTCAATGAATTTGTATGTTGTCTCAAAGTAATCCTGTATAAAAGAAGTTGAATTTTCAGTATTGAGAATTTCGAAAAGAAAAAAAAATCATCCATGTCATAGTTGAACCCGATGATAAAACCCACTCCTTGCTTTAATCCTTATGTTATTCACAAGGGTGTTAAAAACAAAAGAGCAAAATTCCTTGTCAAAAAATAAAAATTAACCCAGTAAAAGTAGATAGTAATTTAGCTTTAGAAAAATCAGCTATGCGCTCTTGTTGAACACCCCACCACTAGCTACAAAAAACACATCCACTATTTTAGCAAGTTTTTAGTGGTTATTGAGTGGATGTTTTCAAATTTACTAGGGGAAACCTGAGCGAAGATAAAAGCACCTCTGAAAGACAATATAAGGAAAACAATGATTCCACCAGTTTCACCCTTTAAGTCCCCACAACAAACACTATACTAGAACTAGATTGCCATTCCATTGACTCAAACTTTTAAGAGCATTTTCATTTTTCATGGATGTAGCTGATCCTTTTGATAAAAATTAAGAACCTAAAGATTGGAAAAAAAATTGTACGAGATGTTTGGACTTTGGTGGTGTAGTCTTAATTCCCTCTCCTTTGTGTAGAGACCGTTAGTTTGATAGTTAAATAGTACTCCCTCCGTTTCAATTTATGTGAATCCATTTGACTGGACACGGAGTTTAAGAAAAGAGAGAAGACTTTGAACTTGTGGTGTAAAATGAGTCACATATATTTTGTGTGGCTATAAATCATTGCATAAAGGTAAATTGTTTTCAAATAAGAAAATAGGTCATTCTATTTGGCACGGACCAAATAGGAAATAAGTTCACATAAAATGAAACGGAGGGAGTAGTAAATAACCCTAATCTCATACATATTAGGAGTATGACATGTATTATATATAGGGCTCATTGTAACATTGTAAATATTAATCAATAATATTTTTCCCGTGCATTCTCACATGGTATCAGAGCATTGGTGAGATAATTATCGTTGTGCGTCATTCCAACGACATCCGGGAAGAAATCAGCCGTCACCGTGCAATTTCCGATGACTTAAGCAGTTGTTTACGTCAATCTGAGTTTCAGTGGGATTTGTGCATATTCCAACACCACCACAAGGTTCTCCTGTCACCGGCGACCACACCCCAGTGAAGATCTCTGGCAGAACACTTCACATGCGCCGTCACGTGCCTCTGACAGTTAGATGTTCCGGCGAGAGTGTCACCTCACACGCCGGCACGTGAGGTAGTTTTCCGGCGTCTTTCAAGTTTGATTTTTCTACTGGGCTGGTCGCCTGCCTCTTCCGACTCGACCCATCAAGATTTTGTGATTTCTCATTTACCGGAAAAGTGTTTTCCGGCAAGAGCAATGGTTTTTTCCAGCAAGAGGCTATTTTCGGTCAGATTCCGGGAAAGCTTCTTCAGGACAGTGTCCTCTCCTCACAAATCCGAGCCTACCCATCCAATTTAAATTAAATTCCGACAACTTTTATATTTTTCCGGTGTGAACAGTGATTTTTCCTGCGTGAACAGTAATTTCCAGAAAATTTCTGCTTTTCCCGGTGCAATATTATAATGGCACTCATACCTGAAGCCTTTAACTCACAATCCATTGGATTAAATGCAATGAATCCAATCCAGATGGTTTCTTTACCGAATTATATTGAGTTTCTTCAGTACAAAGCACATAAACAGACATCTTCAGGACTAGCCTCCGTTGTTCCAACAGATAGTAGCATGACTTGTGTCTCCCAATCTTCAACTTCTACTTGGGTCATTGATTCAGGTGCATCTGATCATATTTCTAGTAACAAATCTCTTTTCACTAGTATTTCATATTCTCAATCTCTTCCCACAGTCACAATGGCCAATGAGTTTCAAGCCATGGCAACTGCAATAGGTCAAGCAAGTCCACTTCCTTCCTTACCTTTAGACTCCGCTCTTTATGTTCCTAGTAGTCCTTTTAATCTCATAGTTGTTAGTCGCTTAGCCAAATCCCTTAAATTTATTGTTTTATTTCTTGATGACCTTGTTTTTATATAGGAACACAGTACATGACGGATCATTGGTATCGGACGTGAATCAGATGGACTTTATTACCTTATCCTTGCAAAATCACATGGACTCGCATCTTGTCTTCCTCCAATAACTTGTCCCATTACTGATTCACCAGATTTATTACATAAACGGTTAGGACATCCCAATTTGTCAAAACTTCATAAAATGGTACCTGGCTTATCTCACTTGTCCACTCTAGAGTGTGAGTCATGTCAGCTCGGTAAGCATACCCGCTCTCATTTCGCGCGGCGTCTTGATAATCGAGTAGAGTCACCTTTTACTTTAGACCATTCAGATGTTTGGGGTCCTCGTCGGGTCAGTTCTACCTTGGGATTCCGCTACTTTATCAGTTTCATTGATGATTATTCCAGGTGCACTTGGATATTTTTGATGAAAAATCGATCTGAGTTGTTTTCTATTTTCCAGACCTTCCACGCTGAAATCAATTTGAGGTTTCTATCCGCACATTTCCTAGTGATAATGTCCTAGAGTATTTGTCTTCCCCATTTCAACAGTTTATGAACTCCCATGGGATTATTCATCAAACATCTTATCCGTACATATCCCAACAAAATGGGGTAGTTGAAAGAAAGAAACTGCTTGTACCCTACTCATACAATCTCATGTTCCGCTGCGTTTTTGGGGGATGCAGTTCTTACTTCTTGTTATCTTATTAATCGTATGCCATCTTCAGCTATCCAAAATCAAGTTCCATTCTATGTCCTGTTTCCCCACTTACCTTTGTTCTCTCTTCCACCCCTTTCTTTGGGAGTACATACTTTGTTCATGACCTTATTCCAGGAAAAGATAAGTTAGCTCCTCGTGCTCTTAGTGCATATTTCTGGGTTACTCGAGAACGCAAAAGGATATCGATGTTATTCTCCTGACCTTCAGCGATTTCTTATGTCTGTTGATGTTACCTTCTTTGAAACCCAATCATACTTCACAAGTCCAGTTAATCACTTACATATTTCTGAAGGTGCTACCCGTTCCTTCTTTTGGAGATTTAGTCCCTATCTCCCATTCATCTTCTTCCATAGCTCCACCGCCTACAGTTCCAGTTGCAAATCCACTACCTATAGCTCCAGTGTCACCACCTAGTCCAGTTCCACCAACTATAGCCTCAGTGCCACCACCTAGTCCAGTTCCACCAACTATAGCTCCAATGCCACCACCTAGTTAAGTTCAACCTTCTACAGCTCCACCACTCCTGACTTATCATCGTCGTCTGCCCCAGCATCAGGCCCAGCTGATTCACGTCCTGCACCTGGCCCTGCTAATACTGCAGACTTGTCTCCTCTTAATCAACCGATTGCACTACGAAAAGGTATACGGTCCTTACTTAATCCTAATCCTCATTATATCAATTTAAGTTACCATCGTCTCTCATCATCCCATTGTGCATTTGTGCCATCTCTGTCCTCTGTTTCCATCCCTAAGTCTGCAGGTGAAGCATTGTCTCATCTAGGATGGTGACATGCTATGATTGACGAGATGTCTGCTTTACATACAAGTGGGACTTGGGAGCTTATTCCTCTTCCTTCGGGTAAATCGACTGTTGGTTGTCATTGGGTGTATGCAGTCAAAGTTGGTCCAGATGGTCAGGTTGATCGACTTAAGGCTCGTCTTGTTGCCAAAGGATATACTCAGATATTTGGACTCGATTACAGTGATACTTTCTCTCCCGTGGCTAAAATTGCATCAGTCCGTCTTTTTTTATCCATGGCTGTTGTTCGCCATTGGCCTCTCTATCAGTTGGACATTAAGAATGCTTTTCTTCGCGATGAACTTGAGGATGAGGTTTATATGGAGCAACCACCTGGTTTTGTTGCTCAGGGGAAATCTACTGGCCTTGTATGCCGGTTGTGCCGGTCCCTCTATGGTTTAAAGCAGTCTCCTCGAGCTTGGTTTGGTAAGTTCAGTACAATTATTCAGGAGTTTGGCATGACTCGTATTGAAGCTGATCACTCTGTATTTTATCGACATTCTGCTTCAAATCTCTGTATTTATCTGGTCGTTTATGTTGACGATATTGTTATTATCGGCAATGATCAGGATGGTATTAGTAAGTTGAAGCAACATCTCTTTCAGCACTTTCAGACTAAGGATCTGGGAAGATTAAAGTTGACACTCCGATGGATCCGAATTCTAAACTTCTGCCAGGACAGGGGGAGCCTCTTAGCGATCCCGCAAGATATAGGCGGTTGGTTGGTAAATTAAATTACCTCACAGTGACTAGACCTGACATTTCCTTTCCCGTGAGTGTTGTGAGTCAGTTTATGGATTCTCTCTGTAATAGTCACTGGGATGCAATTGTCCGCATTATTAGGTATACAAAATCAGCTCCAGGCCTACTTATTGTTTGAGGATCGAGGCCATGAGCAGATCGTTGGATATTCAGATGCTGATTGGACAGGACCACCTTCTGATAGACGTTCTACGTCTGGATATTGTGTCTTAGTAGGAGGAAATTTGGTGTCTTGGAAGAGCAAGAAACAGAATGTGGTTGCTTGGTCTAGTGCAGAAGCAGAATATCGAGCAATGGCTATGGCCACATGGAGCTAATTTGGATAAAACAGTTGCTCAAGGAGTTAAAATTTAGTGAGATTAGTCAGATGGGACTTTTGTGTGATAATCAAGTTGCTCTTCATATTGCGTAAATCCAGTGTTCCATGAGAGAACTAAACACATCGAGATTGACTGTCACTTTGTTAGAGAAAAAATACTCTCGGGAGATATTGATACAAAATTTGTGAAGTCGAATGATCAGCCTGCTGATATTTTCACCAAGTCCCTCACTGGTCCTCGTATTAGTTATATATGTAACAAGCTCGGTACATATGATTTATATGCACCGGCTTGAGGGGGAGTGTTAGTTTGATAGTTAAATAGTAGTAAATAACCCTAATACCATTCGTATTAGGAGTAGGACATGTATTATATATAGGGCTCATTGTAACATTGTAAATATTAATCAATAATATTTTCTCTCGTGCATTCTCACAGAGACACTACTTCACAAAAAGTTTCAAAAGTTAAAGAGAGAAAAAGAGAGTTGTTCAAGAAAATTATAGAACGTATGGAAAGGCTTGCCCATTGATATGGAAACAAGTAAATGACCTTTATATGGGAAAAAGGTATCTCAGGATTTTTTGGTTGATTAAGCTTCAAGAGTAAGATCTTTTAATAGGAATAAATGAGAAACAGCAAATTATCAGCTTCTAATTAGCATTTCATGTATAACGGAGGGGCGAAAAGAAACATAGAGGTGCTGCTACGAACTTACCCTCATATTTCCACCAGACGCAATATCTAAAAGAGCACTTCCTTGGCTGAAAACCAAGGGATACATCAAATTAGCAACTATCAAGAAAGGAAGAGGAGAAGAAATGATAAAAGCTATGACAAACAAATGTAAAGTTAGCCAAACACAATCACAGAGTTCTTGAACAGATTGTTTCCTATATCATTATAAAAATAAAGTAAATACTTGTTCAGAAAGAGTAGGAAGCTATATAAAAACTGGTAAGCATGTCTTAAATTATTTATCAAGTGAACATTCCAATTTGTTAAAGGAAATGAAGTTTCTTGATCAAAAATATCTTACCCCACACAATGATCCCCCACAATCAACGAGTTTGTACTAACATGAAGCAGTCCCATATGTCCATCTGTATGCCCCTGAATCACAATATTGTCATCAAGAGAATATGTTAAAGTTCAACAAAACTGACTACAGGAAAATGTCAACGTGTTACATGGAAGATAGAGTTAAAATGGAAGTAAAACTCGGAAATGACTTTAACTTGATTCGTTTCTTACAACTTCTGGTATTAAGTTTAATCACAACTTCACCAAGCTCTAGTAAAGATTTTTAATGGTCAAGAGGTCCCCTTAATCTCTGACTGCCCATGCAAATTTTATTTGGGAATGTGATTCTCATCAGAGGAAACTGGAAAAAAAATGGAGATTACCGGTGCAAAGATAATTCTTAATCTCTGACTGCCAATGCAAATTTCCTCAGATCCAGAAACTGGAACACACGGGAGAGACCAATCATCTGCATCGCATGGGAATTACTTTTAAGTTGCTAAATTCATTTACTTGATAAAGAATATTTCACTTTCACACGTACTGTGAGATTAATAAGACGTAAATGGTTCATGAAGTAGTTTCATGAGTATATATTTATTAAGCTCACTTGAAATTACACTAATACAGTCATAGTCAACTAGAAACTCTTCCTGTTAGTTTTAAAGGGTAGATATAGATACCCAAACAAAAAGCTTTTTTCTTTGAGTATCAAAACAAGTCCATCAAATGGCATGTCTCGTTACAAGTGCATTGTCACTGAAAGTACATTATAACATGGAAATCAATTGTCTTTCAACAGTAGGGGACAAGCATAAAAGTCATCCTTCATTACAATGGTTCGCCCTGTTCTTTCATGACCAAAAAAGGGTAGAGACCTGCAACCCTTGCTAAGGTGATGTAATTGGGAAGATAGATACTTCCTATTCTACAGAATTGAAAAAAGTTCTGACCTTTTCTAATTCGACGAATCGTATTTTCATGAGCCAAAAGACAAGCATCAGGACTGTACTTCTGCACTACTGAAAGACCTGAGCGTGACAGGAAGCACATGGAGCACCAGATTATGTTTCAGGAATAACTTACAAAACCTCCACATTAGTTTGGTTGACAGAGAATGAAAAATAATACTTTTGACAACAAAACTAAAGAAATTATTCATCATCTTATAATGTTTTACCTGCTTCTATTGAAATAGACATTCAATAAAGCCATGCTGCAATTAGTCAACAAACCTTTGCTGACGAGCGGATAAATGCTTATAAAGAAATTCATAACTGCAAAAAGAACACTATTTTTTCTAATCCATAAAAACGGACATGCAAAGAAAATGAAACTTGTGACTTACTTTACATGAAAACTAGGTTTTGGCCAGAAGGCTCAAGAAAGATACTTTGAAACAAAGGGCAAATTATTAAGGATAACCTTTGATGTATACATATGATGACATCAATGTTGAGAAAATCAGATGATAGCATAACACTAAAACAGAGGAGTATTTCCAGGTCTGAATGTAAAACTTTCTGCAGCTACTTACCATCAACATGATCATTATGATGATGTGTCACAAAGACGACTAACTTTCTCGGCAAAGCAGCAATGATTTCCTTGAGCTGGTAATCCAAGCATCACGGCACCGATATGACAGCACAGCATAAAAGACAGAACCAATTACCAAAAAGAAAAGAAAAATGAAAACATAGAGAGAAGCATAATAAGTGTCTCAACCACTCCTAAATAGATTATCAAGACATACAGAAAAGAGAAACACGTGCAAAGACCCATTTACCTAGGTAAAGCTATCTATTTCATTGAATGTACTAACGTTGAACGAATATTCTCAGTTTTACCTTCTCTACTGCTTTTGCAATTGAAAGTGCCAGAACTAACGACAATTTCTTTTAACAAACCACATATACTATTCTTTTAATCCAAAACGTAAGCACTGGATAACCAGCAAGGAAGATCATAGGATAAAGAACAAAGCCTTTGGCCAGAAAGGTGAATCCTTAAGGTATTATTATAATCTATGAGGTGGTAAGCAAATATAAAAGAAATGTGGCAACACAGAAATAAGAAACATGCCAACTGCTCAGGAACTCTAAAAGATAGATATTTGGATAGTGAAGGGTCTCTTTAATCAGCTGTTAGCTACTCTCACCTAAAATTTGAAACGTTTTGGCCAATATTTTCGAAGTTTTTTCAGCTGAAGCAACCTAGCTCTTATAGCAATTGGTCAGAATTTTCTCAGTCAGGTATTGCCTCCATTGCTTGTTTACATGATCCTTATAGAGTTATGAACAACCGATCTTTTATATATTTGCAAAGACGCTGTTAAATCCAATTATTCGCGCACGGACAATGTTTTTATTTCTTAGCTAGTATGCCTATGAAAGTCTCGCACTTCAAAAGATACGTACCAACAAGTGTACAACAACCCAAGTGCACCTATATTTAGTAAAGGAAATTGCTACACCCTGTCCGCCTGAGACCAAATTTGTAAAAGCAGTTGCTTGAGTGGATTATTCTTTCTATTCTCTTGCTTCACTTCTAGGACCGACAAAATGTCATTTGTTCATTGCACATTTTAAATACAGTGCGAAGTAGATTATGTACTACCTCTAACCTGTTCATATGAAGCAGACTTGCATCCGGGGTCTACTATGAGTGCTTGCCCATGAGCAACAAAACTATCATCACAACCACTATCATTGCCTCCAGGCAGGAAAACAATTAAGTTTGTTGTGCGAAAAGGCTTAGCTGTTCTACTTTCCATAGGTATAACTTTAACACCAGTAGGGTACTCCTGAAACATGAGAAGAAAACATTAGTGGGCAGTATTTTGTCCTTAAGATGATTAAAAAATCAAAGGAACAAAATTTTCACATTTACATGTTCACACGTCAATTGATATCTGTTGCTTATCCCTTAAGTTCTTTGTTGACTGCAGGTCTTTAGAAAAAACTCTGGTCGGTTCCGATGAAATTCCATGTTAAATTGGTATTTATGCTTTTCAAGACACTTCTAAGGATGATTAGTCCCTCTAGTAATATGTGATACCAATAGTCGTCAATCTATTCTTTCTTTCTCATTTCTAAATGATAGTTTGACAGCTAAGCAAGTACAGGGCACAAATAACAAACCTGAAACCGCAAGGTGTGGGGAACTTTCCAAGTCTCATCAGATTTCTTTGAATCATTCAAAAGACCAACAACCACCAATGATCCTGCACGCTCACTACAAGGCTTAACTTCAACAAGCATACTAGTACATTTATCAGTGCTCATCCACTTGCAGAACTCAACATCTGTTCAACATGAGTTACAATGTTACATTCTTGAAAATCATCAAAAGAAAAAGGGAGAGCTGTGGAGGAATAAAAAAGATGGTATGTCGTCATTCATGACCCATTAGCATTTATGGATGCCATCTCATTTGGGAAACTTAGCAAATCAGAATAGCAGGTTTATGAGTATGAAATTCTATGTAGAAAGGCAACTATCATTTCTCAGTCACCAAGGAGACATACAATAGACAATAAGTGGTCCTGAAGAAGTAAAACCACTTGGCCACTACCATGCCTACACCCAAACCACCAAAAATTGTGGTTCGAAATTTATCTCCAATTCCGAAATAAGGACGCAAGTGCAGATTACAAGTCAAGATTTTGGTCACTAACTGTTTTCACAAACTTTTTATTTCATTTTAGTCAGGAATTCACTCAAACCTTCAAAGCCTCTGGACAAAAGCTAGTCTATTATATTTGGAGAAGCACAATCACATTTCTCCAACGTTATAGCGCACTTATCAAATTAGCAACATACCCCATGTGGAAAAAATACATTATTTTGTATTACACTGTGTCAGTTTATTAACAAGAAATAACAATTAAGTCACACCGTCTCAGCTTTATAGCCCTTACTTTGATTGGGCATAGAGAAGAGTAGAGTTGAAACGATGGTCTTCCTAAAACAGTAAAACATTCAATCAAAGTGACATAATAACATTCAATAGTAATAAAGAGTGACATAGTAAGTTTTCTACTTAAGAAAAGGGATACTATGTAGGAAAGACCCAAGTACTTTACAAATTGAGGGATGTAGGGAATAATTGTTCTAGTCTTGGGCTGTAAATTACATCTAACAAGTTCTAGCAAGTAACGACCATGTAGCTCTTTAAGCTGGACTAAGAACAAGCTCACATTGGGAGGCTACTGATTCTCTTTAGTAAGACTATAATGTAAGACCATCTGAATCACAACTGCAGTACTCATATCAATACATGAACAAGGTAAGTCAAACATAAACACAGTGAAGTCAGTCAAACCCTTCAATTTTCCATCTTTAGGACCCAAAGTTCCAGTGATGTAGACTGTCTTTACTGGCAATCCTGGTCCAAATTCAGGCTCCTGTACGTACTTTAGGAACTTCCACTCGACTGCGGTATCCTCTAATTCCACTTGCTCTAGAACCTGCAATAATCATCAGTTACAAGCTTTAACCACTTCATATTGTAAAGTGTACATATGTATACACCACGACATCTGGAAATAAGTCTCTCTTGGAATATTTATTACAAACATGTAACATAATTAAGGATAATGATAGTTATGATGACATAACGACTAGGACAAGAAAAAGACAAAAGACACATGATTACTAACAAGTTATCTCTGGGTACATCATTTCTCAATTAATCGGTCTTAAGCTATTTAATCGCCAATAAAGCTTAATCGCTATTGTCCCATTCTAGGTTTCATATATTCCTCCTAAATTTGTCCAGCAAAGATTATACAATTTTCTATATTTGAAAACAATTTAACTTTAAACTTCATACTTTATCCTTAATGACAACAACAAACCAAGTGTAATATCACAAGTGGAGCCCGGGGTGGTAACGTGTACACATACCTTAGCCCTATCTTGTGAAGTAGAGAAGTTGTTTCCGGTAGACCCTCGGCTCAAAAAAAGTTAAATTATTTCTAAATATAAAAAGTTGTCATTCTTTTTTGGGTCAGACTAAAAATAAAAGAGCATTACATAAACTGAGACAAAGAATGAAATACTGAATAGGGACAGTATGTTTCTTGCCTACGCTAATAACCTAGCAAACATAAGCAAAAAGCATCTTGAAGCAAACAAATAAATAAATAAAGTTGTGTAGAATTATTGTAGTGTACCTTAAGGAGAGTTGAATTGAGATCAAATTTAGTTAAGTCAAGCTCATGTGAACAAGATTCAGGGACTTGAATTACAATCTGATTATCACAAGGAGAATCAAGAGGTATTAATGGAGCAGAAGGCAAATCCCAAAGAGGGGAATCCAAGAAAGAGTCGTACTCAGGATCGTTGAATTTGAGAGGTGGGGTTTGTTTAACAAGTAGGAATTCGGATTCATTTGAAGGGTTCTTGATTATCACTGCCAGATTATAGGGAGGAGTCGCCATTGAAGTAAGTAGTTTCAGTGTAAGTGTAAGTTGAATAGTTTTAAGTTTTAATAGGAATTTTTATTTTGTTTTGGTGGGTGGTTGTTTTAGGCTTTAAAGCTGTTATTGGTAGTTGAAACTAACCAATTGTCCAAACATCGAGTTTTTAGTCAAAACTGTACCTGATCTTTAGGGTAAGTCTAATTTTATCATTTATCTATTAGGCTGAGCACTTATAATCCTTTAAGTTTATTAAAGTTGAACAGATTTAGTCCATTTGACAAAAGATCCAAAGGGAGAACTAAAAACTAACCATGATTTTATTGAGTCAACTGGGTAAAGAAAATTTCAGTACTCAAATTTTGCATCACCGATGTAGTGAACTATAAGAATTCTTTCTTGTGGTATTTTGTTTCACAATTTCTAAACACGAGTAAAGTGAGTTTCTAAACTCAAATTTTCTTATAATTCGATGACTATTCAAAAAAAAAAATTTTTCTAATTTTAAAATTAAGTTGAGAGTATTTTATGTCATAATTAAAGTAAAAATTATTGCACGTTATCCATTAAGACTGCTATGATAGTTAATTTTAAATAAATATTTCATTTAAAAAATATTTATTTATTAACTTTTGTTATGTCTTTACTATATACTAGTCCATATTTTTTTTTAATAATTATTTTTCTAAATATTTTTTTATGAGATACAATACTTATTAATTTAATAGCTCGGTATTAGTAACTATTTGCAAATAATTAGTTATCATGGTATTGTATGGTGAATTATGTGTCGCTTTATGAACTTGTTGAAACCTAAAAATGAACGATGCTTGAGAATCACATTTAAATTGTGAATTATGTTTTTATATAAATTCTCTTTCAAATACAAAGCATATTAAATAAAAGCAGTATTTTATTAAAAATATCAAATTATAATATCGAAATTCTTTCAAGATTCATTATTCCTTAAGAGATACATATAAGATTTCGTATTGAATACATTACTTTTGATGTTTGAGTTGTATCGACGTTGCAGCTAATTTGCATATTATGATATATGTCATACTTTTCGTATTATTCATAGTTGAATCATAATTTATAAAAAAAAATTAAATATATTATTTGTATAATTTTGTGATTTTAACGTAATTTTTATAATTATTTTTTTATACTATCTTAAAATTCTTAAAATTAGTAAAATTTAAAGATCTGTGGGACTTACGCCCCATGTCTCAGGGTTTACGCCTCGCCTCGTCAGAGGTAATTGGTTTATATTAGGACTCTCCATTTGATTAATTTTTTAGGTAGACTTAATCTGCTCAACTTTAACAAACTTAAAGGATAATAAGTGCTCAGGGTAATAGATAAATGATAAAGTTAGACTTACCCCAAAAGATAAGGGACAATTTTGGCTAAAAATCCTCCCAACATCAATGGTGGGTAAAGTATACAAATAGCCATTAAAGCATATGGTCTTAAATTTTATTTTGAAGTTCTGCTCGTAAAACAAGCGGGGATTAAAAGTTAAAAGGCCACTGGAAAAAATATCATAGCATCCCTCTTGCCGAAAACTTTGATACCATTCAACCCCTGTCCGCTCTGGGCCTAGCACATCACGTGTTTAAAACGCGTCACTAAGATGTAAGGCTTGTTAACTTATATACCCACCATACCTCTTGTGTTTTGCCGATATGGTACTATGTCTAAAGTATGAGGTGTTACAACCTTGCAGCGAAATCCCTGTTACACACCTCTCTTTCACGGAAAACCTTTTACACACTCAACTTTTCAAAAGTGTGTCTAAGACACACTACTTTTGACCAGATAGCACTTGCGTGTTTATACACACAAAAATAGCACGTGAAGTCAGTAAAAAATCTCATTTATTGTCACCCTCACCCTCTTTATGGTCTTCTTCCTCACCACCATCCCCTCATTTTCTTCCCCAAATGGAATTTTTGAAAGAACATGTCAATTTTAGATCTAAGATTGAGCGGATTTTGTTGGTTTATTCTCCAAATATTGTGAAAACTATTTATTTGTGATATATTTAAAAGCTTTAACAATAGTATTGAAGGTTTGGTGAAAAAATCTAGAATCCACCATTGTTGGGGTATCGAGAAAAGCTTGAAAATTCGATCGGGTCTTGTTGATTATTGGGTTATTGAACTCAATTTGTTGCTCGATTATTTTTGGTTAGTTGTTTAGATAGTGTGATTGAATTTTGGTGTTGTTGCAAACTTTCTTAAAAACAACCATGGTGGTAGCAACAATGGTGCTTAAGATAGAAAATGAAAAGATGAAGAAAATGGATTTTAATTTTAATTTTCTAATATTTTTTTTCTTTTTAATGGGTAAACTATGTATTTTGCCTATTATTTTTGCTAGAAAAGCTTTACAAGGACAACATTAAATATGACGCTTTTTAGGGTAGTCTTTAACCTCCGTCTGTCCCATAATAGAACTTCAACGTTAAAAATAGTCCTTGGGGAAAGCGAGGGTAACAATTGTTAAACTGGAAATTCTGTCAATAGGATAAGCGGAAACAAAATTCAAACTCATCCATTTTAAGGGGACTTTTGCATTTATATCCGATTTTGGAGGCTGATCACGCCCAACTATGCCTTATAAAAAGGACTCTGCGGACGTTGCAAATATAACCCGAGTATTACGCCCAGGGTCGAATCCACAGAGAGTTAACCTATCAACCACTATCTTCAGACCCACTAATTCTTNATTCTCCCTAATCCCGCATTTAAACCCACAATTATAGATTCCTCTAATAATCTAGGAGTGGTGTTGTTCAGCAAAAACCTAAATATGCACTCTTTTCCAAGTTATGCACTAAATAGGCACAGCTAATTGAGGATCCTGTCAATTAACTACAACAAATACGAAGTTGAACAAATAGAGATTAAACTAGCAATTTGTATTCATATAAACAAGATGTTCATCACCCAATAGGTTCCATCAAAACCTTAGACAAGGAATTTAGCTACTCATGGCTATGGGAAAATAAACTAAGATAGAAATCATCATAAAAATCAAAAGTAAAGAAGAAAGATGTTTGGAGTATTCTCTCACAATAGTTTCCCTTACCAAGATACTCTAAAAATCAATACATACCTCTTTTGGGCGAAGTCTAATGTTTTAAATAGGGTTTAGGTCTAAAAATCCCGTATTTGACACTTTGACCCCTGAACTTTCTGCGCCTGCCGCGGTTCTGCCGCGGTCGCGGTAGAACCGCGACCAATCACCCTCTCTGAATCTCTAAAGTTCTGAAGCTGCCTTCCACCGCGGTTCTGCCGCGGTCGCGATAGTACCGCGGCCAAACCACCTTTCTGAATCCTGAGGGCTGGCAGGGCGTAGTTTCATTGGGAATTTACACATTTGGCCTCTTTTCTCCAATTTTGACTCCAAAACTGCTCCTTAACCTTCCTTATACATATATCACCTGCAAATCATGAAAAGCACTAATAAGAGCATTTTGTTATCACTTTTAGCATTAAAACTACACAAGAAGGTGATTATTTAAGGTGTGATTATAGTCAAATTCACCTATTATCAACACCCCACACTTAAACCTTTGCTCGTCCTCGAGCAAACTAAACCACACTTCTAGGCCTAACTGTTCAATGCATTGCCTCAATTTATGTCACACCTGCTATTATCAATGATCGACCTAAGCAGTGCACAATCACATCTCAAATGCAGACTCTCATGCCAAGACACACTTGTGCTCACTCTAATTACTCTAACAGAAGTGAAGACTCACTTTTTCTTCCTGAGTCACATGCCCTCACATAAACAAAATTTGAGAGAAGTTGCACACACATAAAATTCAACAACAAGGAACCGTATATAAAAAGAATTCACTCACTCTCATCAAAGAGCATTCACATGCCACACAGACACACCATAAGCTTGCCCCTAGTGTAATACTCTACTAATCGAGCCATTCAGTCAAAGAT